>JAPPVO010000017.1:42858267-43071415 GCA_030407325.1 Camellia japonica
TTTTGTAATAGTGCCATCCGAGAAGTTTTGGGTTGCACTCCATCACATACCACATTTTGCATAAAATTTTGATCTTTTATCCCGGATTGTTATTCACTTCTGGCATCTATTATTATTATTATTAGTTTGCTTGGTTCCATTTTTTTAAAAACACTTTTTAAAAAATTCTACTTTCTTCTTTTACGTATTTTTTTTATTTTTACTGAATTTTTTCTAATATTGTAAGCAATTTTTTTTTTTTTTTTTTTTTTTTTTATACATACCTAGCATAAATATACTTGAAAAGTAAAAAATTTGTGAAAAAAAACCTTTTAAAAATTCACTAAATACCAAAAATATCAAAAAAATACGAGAATCAGTACATTTTATTTTATTTTTACGTATTTATAAATTTTTAAAAATATTTTTTCGCAATTTTTTACTTTTTAGATACATCTAAGTAAAGTGCATCTAAAAAAGTAAAAAAATGTTTAAAATTTTAAAAATATTCATTAAAATAAAAAATCACGAAAATCAAAACACTCACTTTTTAAAAAACTTAATCCAAAAAACTTAAACCAAACACACTGATTATTTTTATTTTATTTTTTTCCACTTCCGACCTCAAATCTTTAAGAGTATTATTATTCAGATCCAAAACTTAGGCCTCATTTGACAAGTGACTTTTTTAGTCAAAAAATCAAAAAGTTATTAAAAAAATTAAAAAGTCAACAACTTATACAAACAAGTTAAAGATTCTATTTTCTCTCTACTTTTTGCACATCTTTTAATAAAAAACCAAAAAGTCATCCCAAACATACTAGTTTTTTTTACATCATATTTAGTCAAAAACTAAAAAGTTATTAAAAAAGCATGTTTTCAAACGAGGCCTTAGACTTATTTTCTAAACTCAATAATATATAGCACTTTATTAAAGAATGAGGATTCTCTCTAGTTCAAAATCTAAATTGGAGGGAATTGTTTGAGCTCGTAGGGCCTATTACGAGTCTCATTTCAATGATCTAATCATTTTTTATGTTAGGCATTTCGTATATTTCATCCACAAAAATTAAATTGATCCGATAATTACAACTTGTTTAATTTATTATTTTTGTCATCAAAAAAATATATGGCTTATTTTTTAAAAATACAATTATCGTCTAATTTTTTAGTGAAAAATACTATAAATTGAACATGTTATAATTATCAGAAATCGATCTAATTTTTTGTGAGGATGAAATATACGAAGTGTCAAACAAAATAAATGGTTCAAATTAATAAAACGGGACCCGCAGTGGACTCCACAGGCCCAAACCGCTCCTTCAGTCTAGAGTTTGGACTGGAAAGAATTCTTCTCATTAAATTATCTAAGTCATTTCTCTCTCTTCTATTTTTCAATTATTAATCAATTATTTTATTTACATAACATAAAAAATAGATCTAAAAAGTAGATTTATTTATCATTTTCCAATCTTAAATGCAAATAAAGCTTGAGTGCTGATCGGAGTGGGATATCAAACCACTTATGGAGAGAGATTTTCTAATCTGAAAAACACACTCATATTTGACTCAAACAAACAGAAACAAATAATAACTTACAAGAGAAGAAATTATTCTCTCTCAGACTCTCACTCCCTTATTCTTCTTCTTACTCGCACACTTACAACTCTGAAATACATAAACTAAATATAGATAAACTTGACAATATAAAAACATTAAATACAATACGACAATTTCATTCGAACTTATAGTAACTTGCAGCGATTATTGAACCCATGTTTTCAACTTCTTGCTCCAACTTCTAGCTAGGAAGGTGGACAATCAAACATACTTCATAACACTGAATGCATATCATGCAACTCTCTCACAGTTCCATATTCTACTCCGTAATAGGTTAGGAGTGCGTAGACTGTCTGCACCACTGCAAGGGCGAACAAGATAAAGGCCGCAACAACAACGATAACCGACCACAGGTTATAGAAGTAATCGCGTTTCAACGATGTTAGAAATCTCGGCCACAGATGCTTGCAGTGATTCTCCGCATCATTGCGGGGTTTGGCAAAATCAAACATTTCCAATTCAACATGCTTGCAGATGTTGTTGAACAGAACCGAGGCCTCTTCACTGGCACCCAAATAATTAGTTAGAGCATCTCCAACGGTAGTAGGCATTTTACCTATTTAAATATTATTATAAAGTATATATTTTATTTTGCCTATCAACTATTTTATATTTTTACTCCAACCATGCTCTTTATTTTAGCTATTTATCCAAATACTATTAATTTTATAGAATGTCACGTCAACAACAAAGATGGAGGGAAATGATCCTAATGATTGAATACATTTTGCCTAGCGTTGAAGACTAGCTACATGTAGCTAGTGAATATGAGTTGAGCCAAAATGCCTAATCATATGCCTAGTGCATTGGAATTGAAAAAAGTGAATCACACTAGGCATTTTAACTAACAAGTATTATATGCCTAGTGCATTGGAGATGCTCTTATAATGTGAGCCTTTTCGAGCAATTCGACATCAGCAGTAGAATCTGTTAGGTCCCTTTATTGTCAAATCCGGAGACAAAACTTTGTGCTGTTAAAATTGTAATTTTTTTGTGTTTTTGTTCTTCACGCTCGAGCGGGGTCGTGTGCGCTCGAGCGGAGATTGGTGGAATTCAGTATTTTGATAGGGCTGCAGAAGTACTGAAGGGTGTGAATTCACGCTCGAGCGGACTGTTCAGCGCTCGAGCGCATCTCAGCTTAATCACGCACATATTTTGTTCAGGCCGCTCGAGCGGACGGTGGAGCGCTCGAGCGGAGATCGCGAACTTCAGAATCCGGATTTCTTCAAGTGATAGGTTTCTTTCAGAACTGGGATTCTTTTTGGTTTTCTATAAGTAGATGGTTTTCTCCTAAAACTAAGCTAACTTTTCTTAGATCTAATTCAAGAGTTCTAGAGTTTGGTTTGAAGTTTTCTTCTGAGGTTTTGTGAGTTTTCTTTGATGTTCTTAAGAGAGTTCTAAACTTATGAGTTGAGATTCATACATCAAAGAGGTTGATACTACATATTCAAGAGAGTTCTCTTCGGTGGAATCCGAAAGTCAACACGTAAAGTTCAAAAGGTGTTTGATTCTTTACGTAGTCGTTAATTCGACAAGTGAAGTTGTGGTGTGGAATCAACTTCAGGATCAGTTCCGTGACGAAGGCGTGGTGAAAGAGTTACAGAAGATTCAAGACAAATTGACTGGGTTAGGTAATTTGTATGGTATCTTTGTAATCTTTTAGTTCTTCAGTAGTGGATTGATTAGTGGCGGTTCGCCCGTGGTTTTTATTACAATTGAAGGTTCTTCAATTGTGGTTTTTCCACGTAAAAAATCGTTTGTGTCGATTTATTGTTTATTCTTAAAAACAAACAAACTAAAATCACTCTCGTAAGTGCTTGATGATTTTAGGTTGAGTGTTTTGGATTGTTGGGATTTGGAATACGTTAAACTTGATCTAATCACGAATCACGTAGGATTTTCAATTGGTATCAGAGCGGGTCACTCTTTGTTTTATCAAAAACTTTGTTTTTTTTCAAAACTATAGGAGTGTGATTTTGTGTGACTAGTATCATGGATTCTATTCGTGAAGGTAACTCGACTCATAGACCCCCTTTAGTAGACGGTACAAACTATTCTTATTGGAGAGCTCGTATGAGAGCATTTTTAAAATCCATCGATGAGAAAGTTTGGCACTGCGTAATCTTTGGGTGGAGTGAACCTACAATCACCGTTAATGGCATTGATATTCCTAAACCCCTTGATAAATGGGACACAACTGATTACCAGAACTCGAGTTGGAACAGCAAGGCCCTCAACTCCCTCTTCTGCTCTGTCACACCTGAAGAATTCCGTCGAATTTGCACGTATGAAATAGCAAAAGAGGCGTGGGATATTCTTGAAACAATTCACGAAGGTACTACCTTTGTTAAAAGGTCAAAACTTCAACGTCTCACTTCCGCCTTTGAAACCCTTTTTATGCGCGACGATGAGACGTTTGATGATTTCTATGCAAAACTTAGTGATATCGTGAATTCCTGTTTCACTCTCGGTGAAAAAATCCCGGAAGCGAAAGTTGTTGGAAAAATTTTGAGGTCTCTTCCGAGAGGTTCCAATCAAAGGTGACAGCCATTGAGGAGGCTCAGAATGTTGATACCCTCAAGCTCGATCAATTGGTTGGAAATTTGCAGACTTATGAAGCCCACCAAATTTCAAAGAAAAAGCAAAAAGAAACTATGGCTTTCACGAGTGCTCATGAGACTGCAAAACCTCCGGAGACTGAATTTGATTTAGAGTCTGAGATGACGGCCTTGCTTACAAAACAGTTTAAAATTTTTTTGAAAAAGAAGCCTAATTTCAGAGCCCCTATTTCAAAAGATAAGAGTAATGACAAACCCAAAACTGTTCCACCAAAATTTGCTCAAACTACTGAAAAGAAGATTGTAAGGGGGCCAGGGGTCAAGTGCTATGAATGTCAAGGGTTTGGCCATATGTCCCTTGAATGCCCTTCGAAAAAGAATCGGAAGAAAGTCTACACCGTAACTTGGGATGACGAAAGCGGGTCGGAGCAAGAACCCGAAGAACCTGAATCTGGTGAAGATGGGGATAGTGCTTTCATGGCATTTTGGGCCACGGTTTCTCAACCTCTTCCAAAGCATTTGGAATCAGCTTGTGGTCAAAACCTGCATCATGCTCCCACCTTTGATGGGACTAACTATCTGTATTGGAAAATCAGAATGAGGGCTTTTCTGAGAGCCTTTGAACCAGAAGGTTGGCAAGCCATTGAAGAAGATACAGAAAGTGCAGATAATCCGGGCAATCAGAGAGCCCTGATCACTATTCGTGGTGGCAATCTCCAATGAAGAACAGCAACGGGTTGTTCATTGCACAAAGGCTAAAGATGCATGGGAAATTCTGAGTCAATTCCATGAAGGAAGAGATCCACCTCCACCACCATCCAGCAACTTATCTGTCTTGGTGCTAGAGTGGACGAGGTCAAGAAGAATGGGGAGCAAAGAGAGGATGATGAACTATCTGAAGACATTGATGAGATCAATGGCGAAGAACTACAACAGCTTACGAGAAGCTGTATGAGGAATCTCTGAATTTGCCTAAAACCAACGACAAACTCTCTCTCAAGCTCAAAACATGTGAGAGTGAGAATGTCCGGCTCAAAGGAGAACTCTTGACAGCAAAACAGAATGTCATCAAAATCTCAAGTGACAGGCAAGACTTATGTGGAAAACTTCTATCCTGTGAAACTGAAGGAATGAACTTTTGAAGGTGTATTCCACATATGAAGAAAATCTTGAAAGACTTGAGCGTCACAAGCTGCATTGGAAGAGAAAGTCAGACAGAAAGATGAAGAACTCCGTATTGCTAGAGCAACAATTGCCATGTGGAACAAAGGTTCTAGATCTCTAGAAGACATACTCGGGTCTCAACAAATGGGTTCTGACAAAAGAGGGCTAGGCTATGGTGCGACAACTCACAAGGGACATGCCTCTACTTCACATAACTTGAAGACTCAAGCAAAGGGCAAATTGAAGATAGACCAGGTTGATCCTTCTCTTCATTAAGCAAAAGCAGGTAAGATCAACAAAAAGGAGGTAAAACCTGTTTTTATTTGTCATCACTGTGGTAGGTATGGCCACATTCGTCCTTACTGTTTTGAACTGTTTGGTAAGGTGTCTCAAAAGGGTAGAAATTCTAATACTTTTTGGGTAGGAGACAACCTTACATGTCTAGGCAGAACACCAAGACTAAAAAGATTTGGGTTAGAAAAGATGATTTGACTTGTTTTGTTGCTCACACTGCTCTAAAAGCACGTGACTCACACATGTTGTATCTTGATAGTGGGTGCTCTCGTCATATGTCCGGTAACAAATCCTACTTCACCTCTCTTGAAAAATATGAAGGAGGAATCGTTACTTTTGGAGATGGCGGCACTTCTACAGTCATTGTTAAGGGTTCTATAGTGTTGCTGGTCTTCCCAAACTAGATAATGCCTTACTTGTTGATGGCCTTAAAGCAAATCTTTTGAGCATTAGTCAAATGTGTGATTCCCATCATGAAGTATTGTTTTCAAAAGATAAATGTGAAATTTTGGATAAAAAGGGAAATACTGTTTTACATGGGGTTCGCACATGATAACTGCTATGGGATTCTTACTACTAATGATCTCACTTGTCATTCTACTATCATAAGTAACATTGATCTGTGGCATCAAAGATTAGGTCACATGAATTTCAAAAACCTAACTAAGATAACCAACAAAGAGCTTGTGAGAGGAGTTCCTAAACTGGGTAAGAATTTGAGCCATGTGTGTGGACCATGTCAGCTTGGCAAGCAAACCCGTGCCCCTCATAAAAAGGTGAACAGCTTTACAACCAAACGTCCTCTTGAATTGGTTCACATGGATTTAATGGGTCCTACTCGCACTGAAAGCATTGGAGGTAAAAGATACATTTTTTTAACTGTTGATGATTTTACTCGATTCTCATGGGTAAATTTTTAAAGGAAAAATCTGATACGTTTAATGCTTTCCAGGCTTTATTCTTAAAATCCAAAATGAACAGGGTGTTTCCATTGGGCGTATCATAAGAATCCGAACTGATCATGGTCGTGAATTTGAAAATAGTTTGTTTTCGGATTTTTGTAATATGCATGGAATTAAGCATGAGTTTTCTGCACCTATTACTCCACAACAAAATGGAGTGGTTGAGAGGAAGAACAGAGTTGTTCAAGAAATGGCTAGGGTCATGCTCCTTAGTAAGAGTCTTTCTCCAAAGTTTTGGGCCGAAGCCCTAAATACTGCTGTTTATGTCATAAATCGTGTGTGTATTTAAGGCCCGACACTTTACAAACTCCTTATGAATTGTGGAAGGGTTTGAAACCTAATGTAAAATACTTCAAAACTTTTGAGAGTAAGTGTTACATCTTTAAAGATTGAGAGCCCTTGGGCAATTTGACTCCCGAAGTGATGAATGTATTTTCCTAGGGTATTCAACCAACAGTAGGGCTTTTCGAGTCTATAACCTGCGAACTTCATCATTAATGGAATCTATCAATGTGGTTATAGATGACACAGGTTCTCCTACTCCGGCATCAAATGAGGATGACAATGGTGAGTCCCCAATCTTGGATACTGAACCACAAAATCAAGGAGAAGCTGAGGTTCAATCATAAGAAAATGTTACAGCACCATCCTCACAGGTAAGTTCAAGTCCCAAGAGTGCTCAAAGGGACATCACTCCTGTTGCTTCCATCACTGCAAGTCCTGAACTTAAACCATCAGCCAGGGTGAAACTGAATCATCCAGCTCAACAGGTAATTGGAAGTGTTTCGGATCGAATGAAAACCCGAAGACAGATTCGGGATGAGGTATCACACATGTGTTATTTCTTTAATTGAACCTAAGAATTTTAAAGAGGCCTTGCTAGATGATAGTTGGGTCAATGCTATGCATGAAGAATTAGGTCAATTTGAGCGTAACAAAGTTTGGACTCTTGTTCCCAGACCTAGAGACATGAATGTGATAGGTACCAAGTGGATCTTTAAAAATAAATCTGATGAGAATGGTACTGTTGTGAGAAATAAAGCCAGGTTGGTTGCTCAAGGCTACACACAAGTAGAGGGTATTGACTATGATGAGACGTTTGCCCCAATTGCACGTCTCGAATCCATTCGTATTTTGCTTGGTGTTGCATGTTTTCTTGGCTTTTAATTGTTTCAAATGGATGTGAAAAGTGCTTTTCTGAATGGGTACTTAAAAGAAGAGGCATATGTTGAGCAACCAAAAGGGTTTGAGGACCCTAAATGTCCTAATCATGTCTACAAGTTAGACAAGGCTTTGTATGGGTTGAAATAAGCCCCTCGGGCCTGGTATGATAGACTAACCTTTCTTCTTGATAATGATTTTCAAAGGGGTAGTGTGGATAAGACTTTATTTGTGAAACATACCAAGTCTCATATTCTTGTTGCTCAGATATATGTTGATGATATTGTGTTTGGATCTACTGCTGAGCATCTTGTGAAATACTTTTCGGATTGCATGACACTTGAGTTTGAGATGAGCATGATGGGAGAGTTGTCTTATTTTTTGGGTCTCCAAATTAAACAGTCTCCTTCGGGCATATTTGTTTCTCAGTCTAAGTATGCTAAAAATCTTGTGTCAAAGTTTGGTCTTCAGTCTTCCAAGCATGCACGCACTCCCATGAGCACCAGTCTTCACATTTCTAAAGATTCCTCAGGTATTGATGTTGATCCTACCCTTTATAGGAGTATGATAGGGAGTCTTTTGTATCTCACAGCCAGTCGTCCTGATATTTCCTTCAGTGTCGGTGTTTGTGCTCGTTACCAAGCCAATCCTAAAGAGTCTCACCTTCTTGCGGTCAAACGCATCATCAAATATGTTAATGGACCTTGGGGTATGGGGTTTGGTTTTCCACTGATACTACTGCTGAAATTACTGGTTTTTCTGATGCCGACTGGGCAGGGTGTGCTGATGACAGGAAAAATACATCCGGGGGGTGTTTTTACCTTTGGAATAATCTGGTTTCCTGGCATAGTAAAAAGCAAAATGCCATTTCTCTTTCCACTGCTGAGGTTGAGTACATTGCTGCAGGAGTTGTTGTGCACAAATGTTGTGGATGAAGCAAATGCTTCATGATTATGGGATAGAACAAACACTCTCTCACTCTTTTTTGTGATAACACAAGTGCCATAAACATTTCAAAAAATCTTGTCCAACACTCTCGTACAAAACACATTGACATTCGTCATCATTTTATTCGAGAGTTAGTGGAAGAAGGCCTTGTTGTTCTTGAACATATACCCACTGAGCATCAAAAACTGATATTTTTACAAACCCCTTGATCTTCTTCGGTTTGAGTTCCTTAGAAAGACCTTGGGTGTCATGCTTGATCACTAGAGTGTTACTTGTTCTTGAGTAGGTGTAAGTGTTTTGCCTTATTTGTGCTTGGGTGCCATAATCTCATTATCATTGATATCTGGTTTTCTTGCATCCAACTTTTTCCTGTACACTACTCATGCTGTTACACAAGATCTTATTATTCAGTATTCATAGCTCATTTTTGAATGTCCATGCTCATTAACCTCATGATCTCATTCTGTACACATCCTTGAGATAAATTGCTGTAGGGGTTTCCGCATAAGTGATCAAAGTTCTCTATGGACCATTAACAGTGTTTCTTGTACTTTTACAGTGGAATTGACCGATACTAGTAATCATGGGTGATGTTGAGTCTCTTAACCATCTACCATCTGTTTTCACTTCCACGGTTTCTCCTCCTCAGTTCCTTGAAGTCCGGCATTAGGAAAAGGCTACCTCAGAGGCACCAACCAGGCCATCCTTTATGATCTCATTCTTCTCTGGTTTGGTTTCCATACTCATGAGCGTGAATGCAACCAGTGAGTGCCCACAAGAAAAAAAAATTAATAAGAAAAAAAGGACTCATTGATTGAGGGGGAGCCTCCGCTTTTACTCAACAAATACCCCGTGATTATAGTGGTTTGACTTTTCTCTGTGTTGTTCAGTTACTCATGTCGGAGGTCCAGCCATTCGATCACTACTAGGATTAACTCTAGCTCAGTGGACTCTCATGGATTGCACACACACACTTTCTTTTATGAGCTCTCATGTTGGATTTTGAGTTGTACATTCTCATGTAGTTTGTGATCACTGATGATATTTTATCTGCTTTGCTCATGATTTCCAGTGTCATTATTTTTAAACATTGCAAGTTTACAGAATTCATGAATTGCGGATTATTTCATCTTAGTACTCATTGTGGCCAAATGTGATCATCCACTCTTGTTACAGGTCTCTCTTCTAGATATTGAGTATCGTGTTTTTATTTTTTTTTTTTTTAAAAAAAAGGTTTTCCGCTCGAGCGGACTGTTTTACGCTCGAGCGTATTTTTCACGCTTGCAGCAGTTTGTTCTTGGCTTGGCAGTTCTGAGAGATGGGTTTTAGCGCTCGAGCTTTCATATTAGCGCTCGAGCGAGCCTCTGTTACATTTCTTTACGCTCGAGCGGTCTCAAGTACGCTCGAGCGGACCTAGTTTGTACTTAATTCCCTCCTTCGACTCTTCAAGTCATTTTTTCCCTCTTTTCATTCTCTCGATCTAGGGATTTGTTTTGTGGCTTCATTGGGCTCGATTTCGTTCTTCTCTCTCCTCTTCCTTGTCGATTTGACTTTTGGTAAGTTTTTTCTTCTCTTCTTCCTTATTTTGTCTGTATTTTCGACTATATTGGGAGATGGTTTTTGTGTCTTTATTGGTTTTTGGGTCTAGGTCTTGCGGATTCTTTACGCACACACTCTCACTGTTTTAGATTGTGTTTTAATCTGGTCATCTTCATGTTTTTTGTGTTGTGTGTGTCATTTGAATTAGGGTTTTACTTTGTTAATTTTTATATCTATTTTCATGCTTGTATTTGGGTTTGAGTTCACTATGCGTGCTTGGGGGTTTGTCTGTTTGGGTCTGGGTTGCCTTGTTCTGGTCTCTCATTGGTATTTCATCATTTTTACCACTCATATCTTGCACCTTGTTCATTCTGTTATTTATTGTGGTTATGCATTACATCAATACCATGCCATTCATTGTTTATGCTTGCTCTGTTTCCTGTCATCATTGTTATGCATTATGTTTGTTGGTTTTATGTTGAGAACTGGTTGTCATATTTAATTTCAGTTTGGTCATTCTCTTGTTTCACTTGTTACTAATGGTTTGTTGGTTTTGGTTTGGTTTTTGGTCTTGTTTAGGGTTTTGGTTGTTGTAGTGTCTCACTCAGTTATGTCTGCCTCTGCCCCTAAACGCCGCAAGGCCACCGTATCTCGTCCTACCTTTGATTCGGTTCGGTTTCAATCTGTTAAACAGTCCAAGTCGTTCTATAAGTCTTTTGAATCCCATACAGTTCATTTAGAGCGTAATGTCCAGGCTGATACTTTTGAGTCAATTCACATTCGTCCGTTGTTTGACCCTCTAGGTGGTGACCTTGTTTTGTCTTTTTCCGGGCGTTAGAATCTCGATTGGGTTCGAGAGTTCTATTGTAATATGGAGGGCATTCATGATTATGAGCCATCTTTTACCACATGGGTTAGGTCTAAAGCCATTTCCGTCACCCCTGCCTTAATTCGTCAACTCCTTAAAATTGAGCAGGTCTTTCCAGAGTACTACCATTTCCCTGTTCCCGACCGCCCTACATGTAATTTTTTTGATGTGGCCAAGGAGTTGTGTGGCGTTGCTCGCCATTGGCCTAAAGGCGGTTTGATTAAACAGTTTGAACTTCTTCCGGAGTTCAGACTGCTCAATTTGATTGTCTGCGCCAACATAATTGTAACCACCCATTCATCCGAGGTCAAACAATACCAAGGATTTATTTTATCTTGTATTGCCAGTCACCGGTCTATTGATCTTGCCTCTCTCATTGTCAAAAAGATGATCTGTGCTCATGGCCATAAGCAGCTTGGCCTTCCCTACGGTTGCCTAATCAACCGACTTTTGTCTGACCTTGGGGCTCCTGTTCTAGAAGATGATGAGTTTGCTTTCCCTTCTCGCCCTTTTACCAAGAAAACTGTGTCTCAAAGTCGAGCTCATATTAGGGGGGAGTCGTCCAGGGTTGGACCTTCTGCAGGGGTTGCTGCTGGTCTTGCTGAGGAGGCCGAGTTTGATGCCGCTGCAGCCGGCGATGGTGATGAGGATCCTGTTCCACCTCCGGATCTTTCTGTTCAGTTTCAGCAGTTTGCGGAGATCGTGACCAGACGCTTAGATTTTCTAGATGCACGCTTCGATGCGTTTGATGGTCGTCTTGGCCAGATGGAGCAGACCCTCACTCGTCTCGTTCATCTACTTCAGTCTCAGCAGCCTCCGCCTTCTGATGCCTGATTTGTGCTTCCCAGACAAAAAGGGGGAGAATTTTGGACATTTGGACAGTATTGTGGACATTTGGACAGAGTTAGTTTTTTTTGGTGACATGTGGATATTTGGAGTTTTTTGATCAACACACAGCCGTTTTGGTATCTTTTGGACCATTGGACATGTTTTGGTTACATTGGTGGTACATTTCTTAATTTTGGTTTTTGTTTCATATTTTTTTTATGCTTGGATATTCTGAACATTGTGGATATTATGTGGACATTGTGGATATTATGTGGATATTATGTTTTATCTATTTCATTTTCTATTCTTCCACAGTTTTGTTTGGTATGTTGAATGCTATTTCACAGGTGCAAAGTTGAAGGGAAGTGTTGAAATTGAATGTTGAAGTTCCATGGCTGTGTTCTTGATCAAATTGTGTGGTTAATTGAGTTTTGAGAGACTATGTTTTCTTTTGTTCTTAATCTTGTTTAGTGCGTGTGTTTAAGGAACAATGTTTAGAAGGTTTTGTCCAGGAATTGACAAAGGGGGAGATTGTTAGGTCCCTTTATTGTCAAATTCGAAGACAAAACTTTGTGCTGTTAAAATGTAATTTTTTTGTGTTTTGTTCTTCACGCTCGAGCGGGGTCGTGTGCGCTCGAGCGGAGATTGGTGGAACTCAGTATTTTGACAGGGCTGCAGAAGTACTGAAGGGTGTGAATTCACGCTCGAGCGGACTGTTCAGCGCTCGAGCGCATCTCAGCTTAATCACGCACATATTTTGTTCAGGCCGCTCGAGCGGACGGTGGAGCGCTCGAGCGGAGATCGCGAACTTCAGAATCCGGATTTCTTCAAGTGATAGGTTTCTTTCAGAACTGGGATTCTTTTTGGTTTTCTATAAGTAGATGGTTTTCTCCTAAAACTAAGCTAACTTTTCTTAGATCTAATTCAAGAGTTCTAGAGTTTGGTTTGAAGTTTTCTTCTGAGGTTTTATGAGTTTTCTTTGATGTTCTTAAGAGAGTTCTAAACTTATGAGTTGAGATTCATACATCAAAGAGGTTGATACTACATATTCAAGAGAGTTCTCTTCGGTGGAATCCGAAAGTCAACACGTAAAGTATCAAAAGGTGTTTGATTCTTTACGTAGTCGTTAATTCGACAAGTGAAGTTGTGGTGTGGAATCAACTTCAGGATCAGTTCCGTGACGAAGGCGTGGTAAAAGAGTTACAGAAGATTCAGAGACAAATTGACTGGGTTGGGTAATTTGTATGGTATCTTTGTAATCTTTTAGTTCTTCAGTAGTGGATTGATTAGTGGCGGTTCGCCCGTGGTTTTTGATTACAATTGAAGGTTCTTCAATTGTGATTTTTCCACGTAAAAAATCGTTTGTGTCGATTTATTATTTATTCTTAAAAACAAACAAACTAAAATCACTCTCGTAAGTGCTTAATGATTTTAGGTTAAGTGTTTTGGATTGTTGGGATTTGGAATACGTTAAACTTGATCTAATCACGAATCACGTAGGATTTTCATAATCGATGAGCGAATCCATAAGAAAGGCATAAGACGTGAAGGGACGACGCTCGATGGAAGGGCAACACTGCTCGAAAGCAATGAGGTTTCTCGAGAAGGGCTCTGTGAGGTCGTCAATAGATAAAGGTGGGATTTCGAACTTAGCACTATCACACAAGCATAGAAGTAAGGAAGCTTCTTTGAAGTTGACGTCGAATTGGTCTTTTCCGTCACCGGGCTCGAACTTGACTCCAGCCCGACTGAGGTCCGACGCGCGATGCGAGAAATTGGAAAGTTCTGAAGCATCGTTAGAGCTAGGTAGGTAGCAACTGTGTAAAAGATGGAGTATATGAAAACAATTATCGTTTTCTGGATTTATAGTTGTACTTTGAATATCATCATTTTTGAAATTCAACATGTCGCCAAAGAATGATAGGACAAACTGGGCAAGGGGAGGGCATGATGACCATGGATGATCTGGGATAGTTTTGATGGTTTTGCTGAACAATTCATTAAGGATGAAGAAGGGAAGCTGGTTCTCGAGAAGTAGCAAGTCGTGTCGGATACCCAACATGATCATACTGTTGCCCAACAGAGGGTCACCTTTATTATTCACGGTGTAAGACCTGCTGAGTCACAATATAAATTTGAGTATTGTTAGTTATTAGAAAAATGATCCGGACCTCTTTTCTCCCACCCCCTCTCTTTCTGATTAGCTAATTTTTTTTTTTTTTCCTTCTCCTTCAATCACCACCCGTCACATGCGTGGAGGGGGGGTGGGGGTGGTGATTGGAGGAGGTCTCAATCACATCCTTATTTATTAATGATGGGATAATCCATTAGAATATCTATTCTAATGGATTTTGAGCCTTTTCATTTCATATATATACTAGAGAATTTTTATTACATATTTAATGACTATAAAATAGAAATATAAATTTATAATTATTTTAAATTAAAAAAAAGATCATTATATTTATTATTGAATGATGTAATGGAACCTCTCCGTTATAAATATGTAAGAGAGAGAATTACAATTCCTACGTAATAGTCTTTTCCATATTTTTTCTAATCATTAATCAATTATATTACTTACACATCATCATTTAGTATAAAAAATAAGTATAGAAAAACAAGTTTGTATTTCATTTTCCTATAAGTAAATTGTCAATCTAACCCTCCTAGTTTTTTTTTTTTGGGAGAAATATTTCAACTCTATTGTACCACCACCCACCCAACCCCCCCGGGGGGCTACATGTCATTAATATTTTAAATGAAAAAAAGATACCAGCCAAGACTAGATAAATCAAAATTGAATTCCGAAAAAATTATAAGGATTGTGGTGTAACAAATAAATTATATTAATAGTTTTTGTAATTTTTTTTTTCAAATTTTACTTTAGTCCTTTTAGTTCTATATATACATAAATATATATATATATATATTTGATTTAAAATTTTAACGATAAGTGATGAAGGGATTACATTGTAACAAAAACTAAAAATGAATTGTTTAAATTATTCAAATTAAAACTACAAACATCAAATTGAAATTCACCCAAAATAGACAGACCAATAGTTCAATTTTAGGACTGCGCAAGGAATCTATGAAATCCGTAATCCGATCCAATCCGGTAGGTTTGGATTTGTTTTTTGAATCCGTGGTTCGGTTTCGGATTGAAGAATTAAAAATCCGTAGTCCACAGATTGGTTCCGAATTGAACCCCATGGTTCTGGATTGGAACCGATCCGGACCGTATACAAATAGTCTATATTTTTATTATACATCCTCCCCTATAGTATCTTCTCTTATTCTATACAAAACCTAAACTCAAACCTAAACCCGCATAATATCTTCTTTTATCACTTTTGTTTGTTAGTTTTTAGTTTTAATTTGTAATGGTCTAAATACTTATGGCGAAACCAGTTTTCCTATGGTTGTTTAAATTCTAGAACAGTATGTTGCTATTATAGAAAGACATGTTGCTATTGTGGAACTAATATATCGCTATGTTTATATTTTTATGAAATTAAAGTGTTATATATATATATATATATATTTGTTATTTAATTATGTGAATCCGTAGTCCTAAACCGATCCAATCCGTGTTTAAATGGATTGGTTCGGATTGGTTCCATCATTTAAACGGATTGGATTGGTTATAATGGATTGGTCTTGGTTTTACCCCAATCCGGACCATGCTCACCCCTATTCAATTTACCTTATAAAAAAATGACAATTTTTATTATTAAAAAAAAACTTCAAAATTTGACATTTGTAACAAAATATCTGAATTTTTAATTTTAGGAGAAATTATGATGCCAGTCTCTGTATTTTGATCTTTATTCTCAGTTGGCTCGATTGTGACCTTAAATTTATGATTTTGTCTCAATTTGATCAAATTGATTATAATTCTTAGCATTTTTTTTTTATGAAAAATACGGACATAAGTGATATATATCATGTTTTTAAGGATAAAATTGTAAACTTACTCAACTTAGTGAGTTAATTTTAACCAATTCAGTGATAATTTTCTATCAAAAACACCAACGGCATTATCAATTAGATCAAATTGACACATAATTTAAAATTAAGGGTCAAAATTGAGCCAATTGAAAATATAAGAATCAAAATGACACAATGGGTAAAATATAAGGACCACCGATGTAATTTGTCCTTAATTTTATCAATTTAAACTTTAATATTTAATATAAAAAATTAACTTATTTTTGTTAATAAAACTGAAAAAAAAATGATATTTTAATTATTAAAGACATAGTTACAAAAATACCCCTAATAATAATATTCACATTGACAATGTGAATGTTCGTATCGTCAATGTGAAAATTCACATATCAATGCAAATATTCATATTATAAAATATGAATGTTCACATCACCAAATTGCTAACCGTTCAAAAAGTATTTATAAGGATAAAATTATCTATAAAATATCTCAAATATGAAAATTAAAATTTGGTGGATCAAATGTATAAATAATAGGACTTATTAAAATACAAGAATATATTATGGACTAATGGAGATATAACTATTTAAAAAAGAATTTCCTAATAAATCTCTCAAAAAGAATACATTACACATTTTATGTACATCTATATTGAGTTTAATAACTAAAATACTACTTTTTTTTATCGATTTTACTTAACATAATAGGTTAATGGTTTCTATTGAAAACAAATAAAACTTTTAGAGTTTAAATTGATAAAATTAAAAATTCAGAATTTATGTTATTACACGCCTTGAGTTTTTTTTTAAAATAATTTTTTCATATTATTTTTATATTCAAATATAACTAACAAATTACTAATGAAAATGATGTCTATGAAAATTAAAACTTTAACTGAGCACAATATGATTGTGTTAAATTTATAGAGCTTAGTGTATTTTTTCAAATATCAACAGATATTAGTATAATTTACCTCACTACAGCATATAAGAGTTTTAAAGATTAAATATTTTGCTCTCTAAAATTGAAAATTTTGTTGTAAAAGACAATTAGGGACCAATTTCCATCGTCATGAGGATCGTCGCTAAAAGGTCGTCCCAAGAAGTCAAAAATAAGGCATTTAGTGACAAAATTTTGAAAATTCACTAATAAATAGATTTTTAGAGATAAAATAATGGGGTACTTACGTGTAGGTCCTAATAAGTGGACTTATTGTTTAATAAGTCTTATGAAAAAAATTTGTCATAAAAAAGTCACTAATTGTAAGTTTTAGAGACATTTAAAAAAATCATGACAAAAAAGTCACTAATTGTCAATTTTAACGACGTATGTAAAAAACTATCATAAAAAAATTATTTTTAACAATAATTTTATCAAGACTTATTTTCAATAGGATTTGATGGAAATTAAGTCTAACTATTAAAACCTATTGGTAGTTTACCCCAAAATAATTTGGTCTCAAAATGATTTATTTTTTGAGAAAAAGATAATAATTTATCACTAATGTCCAATTTTTGTTACTAAAAATATAATGACACTTTTGACAACAAAATTATTTGGTCTCTAAAAAATAATTTTGTTCATACATTTTACTTTCTAAAATCTTAATTTTTTTTATAATACCTGCTAAAAAAGTGCATAAATACATAAACTAATTACCCAACCAGATCTAACCCTCTCACATGAAATAATTTTACTTAGGTAGATCTTATAACTTCTATTAAAAATTTAATAATTTTCGGACTAAAAGCTCAGACATAAATAAGTATTAAAATATTTTATTAAAAATCTTATTAAAAGTACATGTATCCAAACATTGAGTTTTTTTTAAAAAAAATATTCCTCAAAAAAAAAAAAAAACTAATTAGAGAATTGACCCACTTTTCAAACTATTTAGGAAACTAACTTACTTTTTGAAATCGTATTTTCAAAATGCGATTTTGAAATTAAAATTGCATCTTGAACATGCAATTTCACCTTAAAATCGCAAGTTGAAAACGATGACATGGTGAAATCGCGTGTTCAACATGCGATTTCAAGGTGAAATTACATGTTGAAAATGCGATTTCAAAAGAAAGTTAGTTTCTCAAATAATTTAAAAAATGAGTCAATTCTTTAAATAGTTTCTTTCTTTGGAATATTAAAAAAAAAAAAAAAACTCTCCAAACATTATCCGTTGGGTTGGGGCCATACTTATTTAACTTTCTTTTCTTTTGGATACATGTATCCAATTTAAGTGGTTGGGGCCATACTACTTTCTTTTCTTTCTGTTTTATTTTTTATTTTTTATTTTTTATTTTTTTGACAATTAACTATATTTAACCACTTAAATTTTTAATAATTAGCACTCGAAATTCCACTCGTGACGTTGGGTTGGGGCCATACTTATTTATTGATACATTTTCGTATTTTGGTCTCCAATATTACATTTTTTTTTAGGGAATTTCATTTTATCACATAAATTATATTTCAAAAATCAATTCAACTTATGTTTTTTTAATAATATTATTTTTACACTTAAATTATTTAATTTTAAATTAATTTATCTCACTGTTAGTAACCGTCTATAATTATACGAAAGTTGTTGACGTGATATCGAAATTTCGTTTGTAATTTTATTTTACTTTCTAAATTATCACTAAAATATTAATTAGACCTCTAAATTTCATAGGGAGCAAAATAAAATTTCAAATTAAGTTTGAGTGACACGTGGGTAACTTTTATTTGATTGTAAACAACAATTGAAGATGGAATAAAATTAATGCAAAATCGGATAGTTTAGATATAAAAATGATTCATATTATTAAAAGCATAGAGTTATATTGATTTTTAAGCTATTTTCTTTAATTTTTAAGAGAGGACCTGTAGAGAAGCTCGAGTATGAAGCAACCGTCGATCAGCAACATCTGGGCTTCTATGCTGAGGAATCTTCTTCTTGATGATGGGTTTCAGGTTCTCGGCATAGCAGTTCAAGGCACTGGCTTCTAAGAGAAGCATGGCGGCTGAACATTCCATCAGTGCTTTGTCCATCCAATATCTTTTAACCTCCGGAGACGCCGATTTCCCGGCAATTCGACATAGTAGCTCTCCCGTGTAAGCCACTTTGATGTGCTCCATCTCTTTCAGATGTTGTTCCTCTTTGTCATGTCATCGTCATTGCTGTAGTGAATTGGGCCGATAGAGACTACGCAAGGGTTATAGGCGCTTTTGTTTAGTTTACGAAGCTCTTTGGAGACCTTGTAAATACAAGGCATCGATAGCGGATGAGAAAATGATGAATCCTCCGAATTGTTTGTCTGATGAATTGCATTGAGCTTTTCGATTACGGAATTATAGAGGATTTTACTTGGGTCCTCTACGCGAGGCAATTCATTGTTCGTCGTCATTGGAGAAAAGCTTTTATGATATGGGAAAAGGGGTTGGTTTCTGGGTCTATATCTAAAAGGCTCATTTGTTTCTCTATATATAGAATAAAAAATTGGGAATTTCTTTTGGGGGCATTTATTTAAGGGAAGTGATTGAGATCCCTCCGGTCACCACCCCTACTATCCCATACACACGTGGCGGGTGGTGATTGGAGGAGAACGAAAAAAAGAAAAAAAAAAAAAAAAAAGTTGGCCAATCAGAAATAGGGGGTCAAAGGGGGTGCCTCCTTGAGAGGGTCCAACTCATTTTCCTTTAAAAATACCTCTTCATCTGCTTATAAAATTGTTCAAAAAATATTTTAAATATTAAAATTAAAATTTAGTAGATCAAATATTCAAATAAAAAGATTTATTATAATACTATCATCGACTAATTGTACTAATTAGGAAAAATGATTTCTTAATAATTTTTTTTTTTTTTTTTTTTTTTTTTACATTGATTATAATTTATTGCATTGTTAGAATTTTTTTTTGGGTCAAAATTGTAGGTTATTAATTGATTAGTAAAGTTAGATTACGCGATGCCTTATCAATTCAAATCTCTAACCTCCTTGTTACACATTAAGGCATAATTGTAAGACCACTAAACTAAACCTAAAATCTCATTGTATTATTAATTATAATATTTTATAATCATTGTTATTATTTTAATTAAAACCGATGGCCCCGTTGCTGAACAAATAAATTAGGCCAACATTCATCTCCAAACTATAGACGAGCAAATAACTCGTATAAAACAACCTCTTGATGAAATGTATCTTTCAATCCCACATGGTACTCTCCCCATTTATCAAACATTTACCTTAACTAGAGTACACGTTTCAGACTCCATCTCAAGATTTTATGAGAGAATTTTCCATCGACGAAGAGAAGCTCTTAATAAGGTTCTATGCATAGAATCTATTTAACTAACTGCTTGTAACTTATGAAATTAGTTTTTTAGCTATCCAGTCTTTCTTAGGACTGCGTTTGGTTTAGAAGATTTAACGAGAAATAAAAAGAACAGAGAAGTATAAAGGAAATAAGAAAGTGATAAGATTCGAATTCTAAATTATGTTTGGTTGAATTGGGAAATAGAGAAATAAAAGGGCTTAAGGCTTTTTTTTGGGTAAATGCCAAACAGCTTACATGGAATCAAAAGAAATGATGTGTTTGGTATAAGGATTTGGGGAGGGATTTGGAAAGACAAAATAAAAAGATGTGTGAAATTAAGTAAAATGTAAACTGTGTTTGCTGTATGGACACTACAACAAAATGCACCTTTGGCGACTAAAAAAAATTTAGTTGCCAAAAGTTATGGAATTGGCGACTAGCATTTTTTTAGTCGGCAAATGAATACATTTGGCGACTAAAATTGGCGACTAATTTAATTTAATGTTCAACCTTTTGGCGACTAAATATTTAGTCGGCAAATGAAAACATTTGGCGACTAAAATAATTGTAGTCCCCAATTAGCTTTCCCGACTACTCTTCGGCTACTAATTTTGCGACCAAAAAATTTAGTCGCTAAAGCCCTTCAACGACTAAAAATTAACTTTTGGCAACTAAAAATTTAGTTGCTAAAAGTGAAAATTCTTGTAGTGGGATTTGGAGAGGGATTTGAAAAGGAAAAAGAAAAATATGTGTAAAACTAGGTAAAAGGTATTCACATATCTTTCCCTTTCCGTTTCCAAATTTCTTCCAAAATCATGAATCAAACATAGCCTAAAAGACATAAAAGTGGGATTGCATGTCCCTCTTACTTTCTTTTTCCTTGTATTTTTCATTATAACTAAATAAAAAATGAGATTTCATTTCCTTTACCCTTTCCATTTCTCATAGCAAATCCTCCAACCAATCATAGTCTAAGGAAAAGCCTTGGGTTCAACTCCTACATCTATAATGGGAAGGAAGACTTAAATATTTACAAGAAGAAAGTGTAATAGTTTAACTTTTAACAACTAGTTAGGGTAGGGATACCAAAAATTTTACAAAATATTTGACCAAATATCTTACTTGAATGCGAGTCCTATATAAGATATTTGGTCAAATATTTAATAGAATTTTTGAAATGTTTAGCATTTTTGTGTACAATAATGTTAAGAGTCCAACTCAATGACCACTTTTTGATCATTGGAAAAGAAGTGCGTGTATTTTGTTCCTTCTGTTATTTTGGGCTTTGTAATTTGAATTGGTTTGATTTTGACTTTGAATTTATAATTTTATTTCAATTTGATTCAATTGATTATAATTCTTAACATTTTTTAACAAAAAATATGCACATAAGTGGCATATGTTATATTTTTTTAGAGAAAAATTATAAATTTCCTAACCTCAGTGAATTAACATCAACCAATTCAACGATTATTTTCAGTCAAAAACCCTAAAAATATTATCAATTGAACCAAATTGACACAAAATTTAAAATTAATGGTTAAAATTGTGCCAATTGAAAGTGTAGGGACCAAAATGACACAAGCAGCAAAATGTAGAAACTATCGATATAATTTGCCCAAAAGATTTTGTGTAAAAAGTTTTTCAAAACCTTATTGGAAATAGTTTGCAAAACCCTTTTACCTTATTTGGGCGATTGATCGCATTGGTTCGATTGCAGTTGAAGCAATCGATCGATTAGCAGTCGCTTGATTTAAATTGTTTAGAAGAACCTTCTAATTGATAGGCGATCGATCGCTTATCAATGACGATCGGTCGCTTTGCCGCTGTTACGTAAAACCTAATTTCACTTGTTTCGAAAATCCTTTTTCTTTGTAAACAGCATTTTCTAAATTCAATTTTAGGTATCTCAACTATTGATCTTTCATAAATAATTATTTTATTTTCTTTAAAGAATTGAGTTTCAAAAACCCACAAAATACTTTAAACACTTTGTATTATGGCATTGTTTGTACTACACTCTTGGCCGGTTGGGTAATCAAAGTTGTTCGTGAACGGAGATCGAAGTTGACGCTTTGTTGAATCTTGAAAATCAAGAAGACTGGCTAGGTCATGCTGTACTCATGGACTTACTACAAAATTTTGTATTAGGTAAACGTAGGTGAAGGCTATAACAGCCTTTGTGTTTGTATTCTTGGAACTTAGTGAATTTTGTTGAGGGTTGGGATCGTGATTTTTCACCATTCTAGATTTTCAAGTAAAATCTTGTCTTCATGTGTTGATTGTTTATTTATGTGTTAATATGTTTAATTAACTAAATTGAACATAGGTAGTGTTTGGGAAGTGAATTTTTTGTTTTTTTTTTTGGTTAAAATAGCACTAAAAGACAAAATTAGTTAAAAAAAAACCAATAAAAACAAATCTAGACAAAATGTCGAATCAAACCCATAATCATTTTACTTTTTCTCTCACAAATATTGTTGGGATCTGGGATCCCGCCCAAGAGGATCTGGGATCCCGCCCAAGACCTTATAGAAATCAATGCAAGCAGAAATACACACCCACACTCAAGGAGACACAATATTTAACGTGGTTCGGCATTAAAGCCTACGTCCACGGGAGAGTAACCGTTTATCATTATACCAACGAGAAGATTACAAAAATATTACAGAGGAGAAGCTCACACTATTCTCACTCACCTATTCACCCGTCTCCCTCTCTCACACCGAGAGAGACGGTTTCTCTAACTCACATCTCTCACTCTCTTTGGTTGCTCGGTTCTCTTACTCACTCTCTCTCATTTTGCTCTCTCCTCTCAACCTCCATTTATAGGTGAGGGAGTAGGTGGGAGATGCTTTGGGCAGCTTCCATAATTGACTTGGTTGGCATGGTTGGTGGCCAAATTCCTTGAATGGTTTGGTAGCCTTCCATTGTTGACTTGGTGTGTTCACACATGGAAGAAGGAGATCACTCCTTTCACATGGGGTGTATTCCACAAATCACCCCCTCAACCCATGTGAGGTGATCCACTGCACACACTGCTGCTAATCTTGTTACGCCTAAATTCAACATAGTCTTCATCTCTTCACTGAGACGTCTGCACCCCCTGAAGCTAGAGATAATACACCAGAGATACAAGAGGAGGAGGGAATCCTACATCCTCAACTCAACTCACACAACTCTCTGATTTGGAGAGATACCACTGTTGGTGGGAGTGGGGTGCAAACCACTGTTGGTGATTCACAATGAGAGGAGCACTCTCTTCTTCTTTTCCCCACACATCTCTTCCACGCTTCTGTCTCGGATGTCTTCACTTGCTATGCTTGAACTTGCGCAACCAAGATATCCGACACCCCCTGATTGGATGTCCTGCACTCCCTGCTGGGATGCCCTTTGAGCATGTACTTGTTGCCAAATCATCTATCCGTTGATGAATGGTCTTCTCTTCTGATTGAACCAGATCCTCCGAACACCTCAACAACCAGGAAAGTTCCCAGGAAAGACTGGTAGGGTCACAACCGGTCCCACTTAAGAACCAGTCTCCTTAGACAGTGTCTTTTTGACGGAACTTTCCTAGACATTGTTGATCTTGAGATAATCATGTCTGCAATCCTCTGATCGCCCCTGACCAATCCTGATCTCCCTTGATCTGCCATTTGATCAAGCCTGATCTCCTCTGGTCTTCAATGATCTATCTCGCTTTGTATCTGGTTGTCCAATCTGGTCAGAATCTGTTCATTCTAACCTCTTCAGTGAATCCGCAGCGTTCCACAATATCCGGCAACCTTCCTTCGAGTATTGACGATGACAAACTCTCATGTCTTGACAATCTTTCAAAACCGTTCAGAATTTCACTATTCTGACCTCGCGGTTGCGTCCGGAGCGGTCCGTTTAGCTAGGACCAACCTTCGATGCACTTCCGGGGACCTCACTGAAAAATTTTCCCAAAAGTTGGGCCACACCACAATTTTCTAAAACTTCTGGGCCAAATTGCAATTTTCAGAAGTTTAGGGAATATTCCATGTACCAACAGAATATTCTGTCCACTGCGTCTGATGCCGTCCGTCACTTCAATCTGCCTTTTTTTTTACAGAAACTCCGTCTCCAAAATCTGACCGAGCCTCACAGACGCCGCACGCGCTCCACGCGCCTTCTTGACGCCGTCGCCACGCGCCGACACGCGTACACGCGTTCTACGCGTCTTCTTCGCCCAAATTGCAGGGTTTGACCCGAGATCCGATTCGTCAACCCAGATCCGGATCCAAGTCTGACGTCATTGACGACGTCATCTGCTGACGTCATTCAAGCCGAGCCGCCGAGCCTCCAGCCGAGCCGCCCGAGCCGTTGACCGAGCCGACAAGCCGAGCTCCAGCCGAGCCGTTTGACCAAGCCGAGCCGCTGTTGACCCGAGCCGGTCCAAGCCGTTGATCGTAGCCGTTGACTGAGCCGCACAGAAACTAATCCAGTGTGCCGCGGCTAAGCTGCAGCCTCCGATCTGAGCCGTTCAACTTGTTTTGGCCTGATCTGAGTCATTCAGAGTCTGTTTCGGGTGATCCAATAGTATTTTCCAACTATTTGGAATATTCCGGACACATCTGTATGGTCAGAATTTGCAAGTTCTATTCTGAAAAATTTGCAGATTGTTAAAGACAACCAATGGCCAACACAAACAATTTCTTTCAGCCCCAGTTTCCAAAACTCAGCAAGGAGAACTATGAAAATTGGAGTATTCAAATGCAAGTTCTACTAGCCTCACAAGATTTTGTGGGAGTTAGTGGATCGAGGATATGACGAGCCAGCTACTCTCGCAGATGAAGGAACTTTAAATGATACTCAGAAGACGGCGTTAAAAGATTCAAAGAGGAGAGATAAAAAGGCCTTGTATCTACTCTATCAAGGTGTTGATGAGTCAAGTTTTGAGAAGATTTCAGCAGCAACAACCTCTAAAGAGGCATGGAGTATTCTTCGAAATTCACACCGTGGAATTGAGAAGACGATCAGAGTTCGACTACAGGTGTTACGTGGCGAATTCGAGATGCTGCACATGAATGAGAATGAGTCAATTTCTGAGTAGTTCAACAGAACATTGACCATTGTTAATCAGATGAGAAGATATAGAGAGAAGATGGAATCTCTTCAAGTGATAGAGAAGATTCTCCGATCACTCAGTCCCAAGTTCGAGTACGTGGTTGTAGCAATAGAAGAGTCCAA
This sequence comes from Camellia japonica, assembly GCA_030407325.1. Lineage (NCBI taxonomy): Eukaryota > Viridiplantae > Streptophyta > Magnoliopsida > Ericales > Theaceae > Camellia > Camellia japonica. Next base: position 42,883,652 of record JAPPVO010000017.1, read on the forward strand.
AGATCTCAGTGTCATGACCACCGATGAGTTGATGGGCACACTTGAGATTCATGAACAAAGGATCAACAAGAAGACTTCCTCAAGTTCTTTAGAGCAAGCTCTTCAATCAAAACTGTCTTTCAGAGATGACAGAAACGAGCAAGGGGGGACATCACAAAGAAGTCGAGGAAGAGGCCGTGGTTACAATAACCAAAGTTCTGGTTTTCGAGGAAGAGGCGGAAGAAGTCTAGCCAGAGGAGGAAGAAGTCAACCACACTTTGCTCCAAGAGGAAGAGCAAGCGGTAGAGGAGGTGGTTACAACAACCGACCAGGTTTTGACAAAAGGAATGTTCAATGTTACCACTGCCACAATTGTTGGCTTTCACACTATGATTTCACATTGTATGATTTATCTATAAATAGCTATGTATTATGAGAGTTAAGTATGTGGGAGAAAAGAAAGAAAAGAGAGTGCTGTGTAATTTTCAGAAATTTCAGAATAAATTTTCAGTGAGTTTATTTTCAGTTTGATTCGTGTTTAAGCCTCTCTTTGTAAATCACTAACAGTGGTTTACACCCCACTCCCACCAACAAATATCACATCTAACTACAAAAAAACTCAATTATCTTCCAAACACAAAAATTTTAACCTCCTAAAATAATCAAGAACTAAAAAAACCTACTAAAATAACAAATTTCCAAACATCCACATAGAATTAACAATTGTTAATTAGATAGCCTATTCACCCCTCTTTAGGCACGTAATATTCAGACTCCGTAATTTCATACTTCATTTCCAAAGCACAAGATCCATCCGTGGAGGGTGTGTCAGGGCTTAAGATCAAGCTGAAGGCATAATCGATGGACATATATGGGGATGGTGAGAAGACATGTATTATACATCCCAATGGAATTATAATTGGAGATACCATTATTTTTGGAGCCTCCGGTAGCATAGCCGAAACAACAATTTTTTGTGTTATTGTTGGGGTGTAAGAAATGAAATTATGTATATTGTTACTCCAAAACTTTGCATTTCCTAAATAATTATCTAATGGGCTGTGCATTATGATAATTTTCTTTCATGAAACTTATTAAGCTCTGTTGCATAAAAAATTTGTTAACCGATGCTTTTAGGTCAAAATAAAATAATAAAAAAAGCAAGCTCATGGGTACATCTGAATTACTGAAAAAATTTATTTATTTTTAAAATAAAATAAAAATTAGTTTATTCTTATATCAACATAATGAAATTTTTTAATCAAATTTTAATTTTTTTAGAAAACAAATTATTAATATTTAATAAATGTTTAGCTTCAGATAAATGGCATTTTTTCTGGAGAAATTACACATCAGTGAATTTTTTATAAAATATTTACACATTAATAAAAATATCTATAAATTTAATTATTAATATTTATAAACTTTATCATTGATTTAAATTTTTTTTTTTAAAAGATACCCTGAATTGTAATTCCCCAGCTTTCATTTAAGGGTGTGTTTGATTGGACGGATTGTATAAGAAGGGATTAGAATCCATCGGACTTGAGTCTTGGGACTGTGAATCCCCTGAACTATTTAGTTGGATTGGATATGTATCCTGTGTTTGTTTTTTCATGGGATTAGATGTCTGGAAATGACTATTTTTAGTGAATCCAACGTTTGGTTAGACGGACTGGATAGGATAAATGAACAAAAGACTATTTTACCTTTTTTCAATTATTTACTAAGTAATAGCAATATTAAACATATCTTTAATATTTTAATTATTTTTACCTAGATTAAATAAAAATTTATTTTATTTTATTTTTTACACAATTAAATTTAATTATTTTTTTAAAATTAAATAAATAAAATATCAATAAAAATATATGTTATTTTTTTAATTAAAAATTTAAATAAGTTTTTTAAATAATAATAATTAAACAATGAAATTAAATAAAAATCTATTAACATTTAAATAATGAAATTAAATAAAATATAAACAAAATTTTAAAATAAAATATCTATAAAAAAAATAAATAAATAAAATATCAATAAAAAGTTAAATAAAATTATTTTATTTTTAAATTGAGACATTTAAATTTTATTGAATTCTACTAAATATAATACATAATTAAATAGTAGAGGATCAAAATGGTCATTTTACCACCTAATCCCAATAGTAAATTGTCCCTCCAAAACTGTCCCCCCCCCGGGATAGTATAATCCCCCATATGGGGGATAAGGAGTCCGGCCGGACTCCATGTCCGACGGACTAAAAAAAAAACAAACAATGGACTACTCACTTCTTCGGATAAGCAATCCGAATAGTGAATAGTCCTTCCCCTAATCCCCCCAATCAAACACACCCTAAAAGAATGGGAAGAAGAGTAATGTTTACTATTTTTTTTTTTTTGCATAAGAAAACATGAGACTTAATATATTATAAATCTGACAATAAATCTTCTAATAAAGTACATTAGATTGCAAAATAGATTCCAAAAAGAATTTAAAAAAAAAGCTCCACGCAGAAAATATCAAAGTCTCCACATAAAAATAGTAATAATAAATCTCCACGCCGAAAAGGGATGTTTAGTTATTTATTCAGTCATTGAGTTGGGGCCTTAGCATTATTGAAATTATATATGATAATATCGGTAATGAAGTCATCAATACTAAAAAATATAAAAGATGATGTTACGTGTAATCTTTTTTTTTTGTTAACTCATTTTTTTACTTCACAATACAAGTGAGTGAGTTTCATATGTATTTATGCATGTGGACCCTATTATTTTCTGTTTAAAGGTGAAAAAATGAGATAAAAAATAAAATTATATATAATATTGCTCAAATATAAAATCTCAATCAAGAACTATTGTAAAAATGCATATATTATTTGTTGTTTTTGATGAACAATAACACTTTTTTTGAAATATTTTTCCAAAATATTTAATATTATTTTTTAGAAAATATCACTTCACTTCCCTGTCGTCCAAAATCTAAATTGGAGAGTGTTGTTTAGGCTTGTGGGACTTATTACGGGTTCATTTCATTGATCCGAGCTATTTATTTTGTCGGATACTTCGTATATTTTATTTATAAAAAAAATTAAGTCGATCCGATATCGTAACCTATTCAATTTATAATGTTTGTCAGTAAAAAATAGATGGTTGATTTTTAAAAACACAATTGTTGTTTATTTATTTATTTATTTTTTTTGGTGACAAACGCGATATATTGAATAAGTTACGATTATTAGATCGGTTTAATTTTTTTGCGGAAGAGATACACAAGATGTCTGACAAAATGAACAGTTTAGATTATTGAAACAGAACCCATGGTGGATCCAACGAGTCCAAACAATGCCCTCCAATCCAGGCTTTGGACTTGAGGATCCTCTTTCTTTTCGTTTTTAACACATAGGCAATAGGCTGTTCAAATTAGCCTGTGGATGGAGGAACCAAACTAAACCAACCTATTTGGATTGGGTTGGTTTGATTTTTTAGTGCATTAGTTTGGTTTTGGGTTTTAAATTATCAAATCAATAGGATTGGATTAGTTTTTAGTTTAGGCCTTACCTAAAGCAAACTACCCGAAAATTGAACCTATATATATTTTAAAATTTTATTTATATTGACATAGCTTCTCCTAATTAGACTATACAAGGGACTTAATTGTATTAGAGGAATGAATGAAGAACTACAATGGATTTCGTAATTCATTTAATTTGTATTGGTTGAATTAATAGATTCAATTTGTATTGATTTTGTTTAAGCTTGAATTGAATTGAATTTATATTGGTTTCCATTAAATAATATTTTATATTTTGTTTGTGCTATATTTAATTGTTAAGGACTTATTTATTTTAATTATTTATTATTAATTGATTACTTATATTTATATATAGTGGAACCGTAGTTTTAATTCGAATCAGCCAGAGCTATATTGGGTTGGATTGGTTCTAATGCATGATTGATCTAATTCTAGTTCTAAAAATTAAGAACTAAAAAGCCTGGGGCTTTTTGGTTTCGTTTGGAAAGTATGTTGACTTTTTGGCTTTTTGACTATTTTAATTTGGGGCTAAAAAGTCTCGTTTATGATGAACTTTTTAGAGTTTTTGACTTTTGTGAAAGAAAAAATATAATGATTATGAGTTAAATGTGATGTTTTGTCTTATTAGACTAAAAAATATATTTTATTTTTTGTGACTAAAATAGCCCCAACCCCACCCCCACCCCCACCCCCACCCCCACCCAAGTTGCCAAACAAAGGCATAATTGGATTGGTTTTAAATTTAATGCCAAACTAAACTAAACCGACCTATAAACACACCTAATTGACAATGCACATAAAAATAAAGACTTTCTGTTGGACTATTTTAGTGTGAGAGTACCACATAAACATGTGTGTTTCGTGTGAAAGTCTAGTCCTTTCGTTCAACAACCATAATTTTGTCACAACCTAATAACTTGGCTAAAATTTATACAATGACCTTACTTATATAGAAAAGATCTTCATGGAATTTATTTTTTATTTTATCTACTAGTCAAAAAAAAAAAAAAAAAAAAAAGTACTAGAGATGTGTTCCACGTTTGTGATAGGTAGATATGATAAAATTATGCATTAATTACACTTACTATTTTTATTTATCAAAATCTCAATTTAATTTTTTTTTATTTTCATTTGTAACAGTCAATTCCTACACCTTAAGTTAAACATCAATGCCACATATTTATCCATTTGCCGTTAACATGATTGACAAAGCTTTTTATTTGAAGCATATATATAGTATTTTTCTCGTCTTAATTAGCACACTTATACTTTTATTAAAGGGCAAATAATGTAAATGGTTATTCTAGTTTGCACCATATGTAAATTTGGTCCTTATTATTTTAATTTGTTCGATTTTGTCTATTTAATTTAACGGATTGTGTCATATTGGTCCAATAAATAATAGTCATTAAGTTTGGTGAATGGAAAGTTATCACGTGCTTAAATGATGTATCAATTTAGTCATTGTAATTTATACGATGTACCAATTTGATCCCTATTGTTAATACCCTGTAAAGCATGTTCACCATGAGGCTAAGTGCTTAAATGCTAAACTGTTTTGAATACTTGCAGATGAAGGCTGATTGCTTAAATTGGAATGATTTGATTGATGCGTCTTTAAAGCTCACTTTTGCAAGTGGCACATTCACAAACTCTTTTAAAAAACAAACATGAAATCAAAATGTTCTAATTTTTGTAAATTAGTCTATACTTGTGTGCGTCACATAATAACATAGCTAATAATCGGAATAAAAACATATAATGTAAATAAGAATCACATCATGATTAGTAGAGGCTGATTTTTGATTGGGTGAGCGGGGGTGCTCAATTCATGACCTTTCCTTCTCGTACCTAAGTTCCCGTGCCGAGACAACATTGGTGATGACGGATAGGTGGCCTTTGGCACGAGTCTCGAGTTTTCTAAATTTCTCAAAAAATATTTAAGTAGCGACTTTGTATCTGGTAAAGCAGTCCATTTTTGACATTTTGATTCAAAATCGATTTTTCAAAAGATTTGCCAGATTTTGACTCTTTGGTGTTTATCTATTTCATATTGCACTTGTGAGATCAGATTTGGAACCGCAGGAGTCCAATACTGTAGGGCTATTCGTCTTCCGAAAGGGGGCACGAAAAGTCGAGCTACAGGAACCCAAAAAAAAATGTTAGACCCTAAAATTTTTTATCAAATATCTTATATGAGTATGAGACATATATAAAATTTATATTATGTGAGTCTTACACCTATATAAGACATTTAGTAAAAATTTTGATAAAATTTTTAGAATCTCTAACATTACTTTGTTGGGAAAACATAGGTGGTGTGATGGGTTTAATTTTCGAATTTTTATTCCAATCAAAATTTTTCAAAACTCTTTTTAAAATTGATAATCATACACACAATTTACAATTCAATTCAAACATTATTTTCAAAATTTATAACTAAACACACCATTCAAAATTCAATTCAAAACTCTTTTCAAAATTCATAATCAAATTCTTTTCAAAATTCTATTTAAAATAAAATATTTTTTATTTTGTTTTCTAAGATTATTTTTAAAATCATGATTTGGAATCATTATTTGAGTGTGGACTCGTATTTTGAGTTAGGGCAAATTACAAATACACCTCTTGCGATTTGCTTAAAATATGAATTGTCTCCTGTGGTTTGGAAAATTATAAATGTCAGAATTTTTTATTTAATAGAATTAACTGAAAAAATAAATTTGCTAACTGTTCTCCTATACAATAATAAAATTATCTGAATTATTAATTGAAATAAAATTTTAACATTACTAAAAACAGTTAATTAACTTGATGATTTATTAATAAAAGATTTATTTGTTATGAAATTACAAGCCTTAGGAGGAATATTGTAATTTCTAGAATTACAGGGGATAATTCATAATTTAAATAAACCTCAGGGGTTGTGTTTGTAATTTACCCTTTGAGTTATGACTTTTGAGTTGAGTTTTGAAAAGAGAAAATATATTTGGTTGTGAGTTTTGAAAAAAGTTTTGAGTTGTATTTTAAAATTTTTAGATTTTAATTATTTTTTGAATAATTAAAATTTTTCTTAGTTTTATTTTTTTAGGGTAAATATTTTATATTGTAAATATTTATTTATTTATTTTAATGTGTATTATATTTCATACATTTATGTGCTATATTTTTTTTTAAATATTTAAAAATTTTAAAGTATTTTTATTTTAAATATATAATTTTTATCTTAAATGTTTTATTTTATTATTTTATTTGAAATATTTTATTTTATTTTATAAATATTTTTTAAAATATTTTAATTTTTTTTAATATTTTAAATATTTTAAAAATACTTTTTAATTTTTTTTAATTTTAATTTAGATTGCCTTATATATCTAGAATTTTGAAAAGTGTTTGATTATGAGTTTTGAAAATAGTTTTTGAATTGAGTTTTGAGTTTTGTGTTTGGTTATGATTTGAGCATGGTTTTGAAAACCACACTGGGCCAGTCGATTCGAACGGTTGAACCGTCGGCCAGTTGGGGTTTCGGTCCAAATATACCCTCTAAACCGTTCGAAGCTAAAAACCAGCCTATTTAGAGAGAACCAGGAAAATTGGCGGTTGAACCAGCGAACCGGTCGACGTGGAGACAGTTCGCCAAGTTGTTAAAATTGGAAATTTTGTTTTTTTTTATTTCTTCTAATTTTTTTTATTCTTTCTTTCTTCTTATATATATATATATATATATATAAGAATATAAGAAAATTTTAATTAGAAACTCTTTTTAAGAGTCTTCTTTTGTGAGAAATCTCATTAAGAGTTTGAAATTATTGTGAAAGTCTCTACCTATTTATAAGAAAAAAATTCTTCCAAAAAAACTGAAAAAATCCATGTGGGATTCAATCAAATGTATTGGAAGGAGACTTGAAATTTTGATATCTCTCCAAAATTTTTGCTCTTCTTTCAATCAAATTATTTGAATTAAAATCATATGGAGGGAATATTGAATATTTGATTTCCTCTTCTAAAATTAAAATTAATAATATTTTAAAATATATTATTATATTTTTCAGAAAAAAAATATTAGGAGAAATATTTAAGATAATTTAATAGTTTTAATTTTTTTAATTTATAATTGTATTACTTATATTTTTATTTAAATATAATTTTAATATAGTTATTATGTCACGGTTCAATTCTGGTTCACCGACGGTTGAATCGGTAACCTGTCCACCCGATTCCTTTTCCAGTTCGCTTACCGGTCCGGTTTTTAAAACATTATTTGAGTGTAGAGTTGTATTTTGAGTTTCATATATTTAAAAATTGAAATATTAAAAAAATATTTTAAAATAAAATAAAATAAAATATTTAAAATAAAATATTTTTAAAAAATTAAATAAAAATTATATATATAAAATAAAAAAATAATTTTTTCATAAATAGTTTGAAATATCTTTAAAAAATAAATCCAAAAAATTTTAAAATACAATTTAAAATTTAAAAACTCAAACCTGAAAAGCGAGAAAGCCCTTCGTATTGCTATCCACTAGATAATATCTCCTATCAACGTCCACACACTACAAGAAAAGTGGTTTATGAGACGGAATTATTTGCGACGACACACTTGCTGTCTCAAAAAGTCACTTTTTGCGACGGCAGAAAATGCCGTCTCAAAAAAGCAGAGTATTTGCGATGGTACCATTTGCCGTCGCAAATGCTCTGCTTTTTTGAGACGGCAAATGGTGCCGTCGCAAATACTCTCCTTTTTTGAGACGGCATTTTCTGCCGTCGCAAAAAGTGTCTTTTGTTTTTTTTTTTTTTTTAGCGAATATTTTTTAAATTTTAAATATTTTTTTTAGATGCACCATACTTAGATGTATCTAAAAAATAAAAAATTATGAAAAAATATTTTTAAAAATTAATAAATACATAAAAATACAAAAAAAATATATTGAATTATTGTATTTTTTTTTGTATTTTTGGTATTTAGTGAATTTTTAAAAGATTTTTTTTACAATTTTTTTATTTTTTAGGTGTATTTATGTTAAGTGTGTCTAAAGATTAAAAAAAATACTTAAAATATTAAAAAAATTCAGTAAAAACAATATAACACGGAAAACAAGAAAGTATAATTTTCTCAAAAGAGTTTTTGGAAAACTCTAACCTAGCATAGTGATTGTGGTTTTGAGATAGCTTCATATATATACAGTCACAAAATGGTTTAAATAAATTCAACGGTATTTTTCTGTCACAAAAAAAATTAAAAAAAACAATATCGTCTTACTCTTTTGATATAACATTTCTCTTTTCATTCATTTTTTCATCTTCCTGTCTCTCTGTCTCTATCTTTCTCTCTTCTCTTTATCTCTTTCACTCATCACTCTTTTTTCTCTGTCTGTCTGTTTCTCTCTCTCATTTTCTCTCTATGTCTCTCGCCTATCTCTCTTCTTTCTATCTCTCTTATCTGTTTTCTCTCTCTGCCTCTCTCGCTCATCTCTCTTCTCTCTATCTCTCTCGCCCATTTCTCTTCTCTCTCTGTTTTTCTGTGTCTCTCTCTCTCGCTCATCTCTTTTTGCTCTATTTCTCTCTCTTTTTGTCTATCTCTCGCTCATCTCTTGTTTCTCTCTCTTTTTCTATCTCTCCCTCTATCTCTCAAAAGAGTTTTTGGAAAACTCTAACCTAGCATAGTGATTGTGGTTTTGAGACAGCTTCATATATATACAGTCACAAAATGGTTTGAATAAATTCTAGTACTTTTTTCTGTCGCAGAAAAAAAAAAAAAAAAAAAAAACAATGCCGTCTTACTCTTTTGATATAACATTTCTCTTTTCATTCATTTTTTCATCTTCCTGTCTCTCTATCTCTATCTCTCTATCTCTCTCTCTCTCTCTTCTCTTTATCTCTTTCACTCATCACTCTTCTTTCTCTGTCTGTCTGTTTCTCTCTCTCTCATTTTCTCTCTGTGTCTCTCGTCTATCTCTCTTCTCTCTATCTCTCACATTTGTTTTCTCTCTCTGTTTGTCTTGCTCATCTCTCTTCTCTCTATCTCTCTCATTTCTTTTCTCTCTCTCTCTTATCTTTCTATCTCTCTCTATCTTTCGCTCATTTCCTTCTCTCTCTGTCTCTCTCTTTTTCTGTGTCTCTCTCTCGCTCATCTCTTTTCGTTCTATTTCTCTCTCTTTTTGTCTATCTCTCGCTCATATCTTGTTTCTCTCTATTTTTCTATATGTTTCTCTCTCTCTCTCTCTCTCCCTCTATCTCTTTCTCTCTCTGTCTCCCTGTCTCTCTATATCTCTTCTCTCTCTTACTCATCACTCTTCTCTGTCTCTTTGTCTGTCTGTCTCTCTCGTCCATCTTTCTTCTCTTTATCTCTCTCATCTCTCTTCTCTTATATCTCTCTCTGTCTCTCTCTCGTTTATCTCTTTTCGCTCTTTCTCTCTCTTTCTGTCTATATCTTTTCATCCATTTTTTCATCTTCATTTCTTTCTTTTCTTTCTCTCTCTCACTCATCACTCTTCTCTCTCTGTCTATCTGTCTCTCATTCATCTATCTCTTCTCTCATCTCTTTTCTCATTTCTTTTCTCTCTCTGTCTCTTTCGCTCATCTCTCTTCTCTTTATCTCTCTCACTCATCTCTCTTTTCTCTATCTCTCTTATCTCTCATCTTTCTCTATCTTTCTCGCTCATGTCTCTTCTCTCTATCTTTCTCTCTGTCTCTCTCGTTAATCTCTCTTCTCTTTATGTCTCTTTCGCTCATCTCTCTTCTCTTTATCTCTCTCTGTCTCTCTCGCCCATCTCTCTTCTCTCTATGTCTCTTTTCTATCTCTCACTCTCTCTCTCTCTCTCTCTCTCTCTCTCTCATACTGTGTTTGCGTTGCTCACTCTCTCACTCCCGTCTTCTCTATTTACTGAGCTCCCTCTCGATTTATTGATCCACTACAAGAAAATGCACTTTTAGCAACCACTTTGTCTTCTCTCTCGCTCATTACTCTGTCTCTCTCATCTCTCTCCTATATCTGTCTCTCACTCATTTCTTTTCTCTCACCACCCATCTTTTCTACCACCTTTACCACTATTGCAAACACCATTCCACCACCACCACTACTTCCACTGTCGCCACTTCACCTCTACGACTACCATTACTACTACCATCGCCACCACTCCACCACCACCACTACCACTACTGCCACTACTACTACCATTACCTCTCCTTTACCCCCGCCACTTCATTTACACTACCACTACCACAACTTCACCACTAATCTCTTTCGCCATCACCATCACCACCACCACCACCACCACCACCATCTCTTATCCACCACCTTCACCACTATTGCCGCTCCATTTCCTCTACCACAAAAAATTAGATCATGATTTTTAGTAACCAAAAAAAATTGGCCGCAGAAAAATATTTTTCATTGACTACAGAAATTAACTTTTATTTTAGTGGAAAATATTTTTCATTAAAATATTACACCTACTTCTACTAAATAAAAAATAATAATATTTTTTTTCATTAAAATAAAAATGAAACAAATAAATTTTCAATCTTAGTAACTAAGAAAAAAAAAGAAATTTTTTTAAAAAAAATCATTAACTACAAAAATATATATTTTAACAAAAAATAAAATTTTTTGACGATGGCAACCCCCGTCACAAAAAAAATAAAAAAATAAACAGCATTATTTTGTTATTTAAATTTCATTTGTGACTTAAAAAAAAAAAATTTCTTATTTGTTATTCTTGCCCCTTTTTTTCCCATTCCCGCCCCCTGACCCAAATCTCCAATCTCAAACCCCAAACCCAAGAATCCCTACCCCGCCCCCCAAATCCCCAATCTCAAACCCACAAATCCCCAATCTCAAACCCAAAAATCCCTACACCCCCCTCCCCCAAAATCCCTAATCTCAAACCCACAAACCCACAAACCCCAATCTCAAACCCAAAAATCCCTACCCCCCTCCCAAAATCCCCAATCTCAAACCCAAAAATCCCTAATCTCTTCTTACCCCCCTCTCTCTCTCTCTCTCTCTCTCGATCGACGGCGAGCGGCGGAGGAGCAGCGTCGTCGTCGTCGTCGGAGCAGCATTGTCGGAGCAGCAGCAGCGTCGGCCTCCTCTTCCTCAAGCCTCATTGTCTGAATTCAACAGCGCCCGATAGTTTCTTCCTTTGATTTATCTGTTCGACCTGATTACAGTATGCTCTAGATAATATTTTGGTTGATTGATTTCATGTTTTAGAGAGGATCTATTCAATGAAGTTAGATTTTAGTTTTTTTTTTTCAAAAAAAAAAAAATAAAATGTTTGCTTCGATGTTCTTAAAAAAAATTAGGCCTTTGTTTTGAATTCCTTAGTTGATTAGCTTGTGATTTTGATTTCATGTTTTCTTTGTTTGATAATAGCATCACACATTGATTTTCAAGTTGGGAAAATAAACGTTTTCTCTTTTTGCATTGCAATTGTATAATGAAATGTTTTCTCTTTTTCCTTTTCTTCATCCCTGCTTTGGTAGAAAAAAATCCAAAACGGGTTATGTTAATATTCGTTTATAGGAGCAGCCTTAGATTCACTAGAGTTGAGTGTATAGTTTAAACAAAACAATGCCATATGGAGGCCAAAGAGAGTGCCTGAAAATGCAAAACTTGTTGAGATAATATCTGGTTGTCAATGCAAGTATTAGTTGAATGTGCTGTTGGTGATATGATTCCACCAAATTGAATGAACATATCAGCTTTGCCAAGGAAAGGAAACTTGAAGTTAATGTTTGTGAACCAAAGGAATTGATTGAAATATGTTAGCCTGATTTTTTATCCTTTTTTCTTTTTTGTTTTTTTTTATTTTGGAAATATATGCTTGTAAGTTGTATTTACCATCTACAAAGTTGTGGACCACAAAGAGCTTTCTTTGTGTTGTATAAACTAAGCAATATTTCTTTCCCATGTATCAGGGGTAAAAAATATATATATATATAAAATAAAATAAAATATTTAAAATAAAATATTTTTAAAAAATTAAATAAAAATTATATATATAAAATAAAAAAATAATTTTTTCATAAATAGTTTGAAATATCTTTAAAAAATAAATCCAAAAAATTTTAAAATACAATTTAAAATTTAAAAACTCAAACCTGAAAAGCGAGAAAGCCCTTCGTATTGCTATCCACTAGATAATATCTCCTATCAACGTCCACACACTACAAGAAAAGTGGGTTTATGAGACGGAATTATTTGCGACGACACACTTGCTGTCTCAAAAAGTCACTTTTTGCGACGGCAGAAAATGCCGTCTCAAAAAAGCAGAGTATTTGCGATGGTACCATTTGCCGTCGCAAATGCTCTGCTTTTTTGAGACGGCAAATGGTGCCGTCGCAAATACTCTCCTTTTTTGAGACGGCATTTTCTGCCGTCGCAAAAAGTGTCTTTTGTGTTTTTTTTTTTTTTTTAGCGAATATTTTTTAAATTTTAAATATTTTTTTTAGATGCACCATACTTAGATGTATCTAAAAAATAAAAAATTATGAAAAAATATTTTTAAAAATTAATAAATACATAAAAATACAAAAAAAATATATTGAATTATTGTATTTTTTTTTGTATTTTTGGTATTTAGTGAATTTTTAAAAGATTTTTTTTACAATTTTTTTATTTTTTAGGTGTATTTATGTTAAGTGTGTCTAAAGATTAAAAAAAATACTTAAAATATTAAAAAAATTCAGTAAAAACAATATAACACGGAAAACAAGAAAGTATAATTTTCTCAAAAGAGTTTTTGGAAAACTCTAACCTAGCATAGTGATTGTGGTTTTGAGATAGCTTCATATATATACAGTCACAAAATGGTTTAAATAAATTCAACGGTATTTTTCTGTCACAAAAAAAATTAAAAAAAACAATATCGTCTTACTCGTTTGATATAACATTTCTCTTTTCATTCATTTTTTCATCTTCCTGTCTCTCTGTCTCTATCTTTCTCTCTTCTCTTTATCTCTTTCACTCATCACTTTTTTCTCTGTCTGTCTGTTTCTCTCTCTATTTTCTCTCTATGTCTCTCGCCTATCTCTCTTCTTTCTATCTCTCTTATCTGTTTTCTCTCTCTGCCTCTCTCGCTCATCTCTCTTCTCTCTATCTCTCTCGCCCATTCTCTTCTCTCTCTGTTTTTCTGTGTCTCTCTCTCTCGCTCATCTCTTTTTGCTCTATTTCTCTCTCTTTTTGTCTATCTCTCGCTCATCTCTTGTTTCTCTCTCTTTTTCTATCTCTCCTTCTATCTCTCAAAAGAGTTTTTGGAAAACTCTAACCTAGCATAGTGATTGTGGTTTTGAGACAGCTTCATATATATACAGTCACAAAATGGTTTGAATAAATTCTAGTACTTTTTTCTGTGCGAGAAAAAAAACAAAAAAAAAAAAAACAATGCCGTCTTACTCTTTTGATATAACATTTCTTTTCATTCATTTTTTCATCTTCCTGTTCTCTATCTCTATCTCTCTATCTCTCTCTCTCTCTCTTCTCTTTATCTCTTTCACTCATCACTCTTCTTTCTCTGTCTGTCTGTTTCTCTCTCTCTCATTTTCTCTCTGTGTCTCGTCTATCTCTCTTCTCTCTATCTCTCACATTTGTTTTCTCTCTCTGTTTGTCTTGCTCATCTCTCTTCTCTCTATCTCTCTCATTTCTTTTCTCTCTCTCTCTTATCTTTCTATCTCTCTCTATCTCTTTCGCTCATTTCTCTTCTCTCTCTGTCTCTCTCTTTTTCTGTGTCTCTCTCTCGCTCATCTCTTTTCGTTCTATTTCTCTCTCTTTTTGTCTATCTCTCGCTCATATCTTGTTTCTCTCTATTTTTCTATATGTTTCTCTCTCTCTCTCTCTCTCCCTCTATCTCTTTCTCTCTCTGTCTCCCTGTCTCTCTATATCTCTTTCTCTCTCTTACTCATCACTCTTCTCTGTCTCTTTGTCTGTCTGTCTCTCTCGTCCATCTTTCTTCTCTTTATCTCTCTCATCTCTCTTCTCTTTATCTCTCTCTGTCTCTCTCTCGTTTATCTCTTTTCGCTCTTTCTCTCTCTTTCTGTCTATATCTTTTCATCCATTTTTTCATCTTCATTTCTTTCTTTTCTTTCTCTCTCTCACTCATCACTCTTCTCTCTCTGTCTATCTGTCTCTCATTCATCTATCTCTTCTCTCATCTCTTTTCTCATTTCTTTTCTCTCTCTGTCTCTTTCGCTCATCTCTCTCTCTTATCTCTCACTCATCTCTCTTTTCTCTATCTCTCTTATCTCTCATCTTCTCTATCTTTCTCGCTCATGTCTCTTCTCTATCTTTCTCTCTGTCTCTCGTTAATCTCTCTTCTCTTTATGTCTCTCTTCTCTCTCTTCTCATCTCTCTTCTCTTTATCTCTCTCTGTCTCTCTCGCCCATCTCTCTTCTCTCTATGTCTCTTTCTATCTCTCACTCTCTCTCTCTCTCTCTCTCTCTCTCATACTGTGTTTGCGTTGCTCACTCTCTCACTCCCGTCTTCTCTATTTACTGAGCTCCCTCTCGATTTATTGATCCACTACAAGAAAATGCACTTTTAGCAACCACTTTGTCTCTCTCTCGCTCATTACTCTGTCTCTCTCATCTCTCTCCTATATCTGTCTCTCACTCATTTCTTTCTCTCACCACCCATCTTTTCTACCACCTTTACCACTATTGCAAACACCATTCCACCACCACCACTACTTCCACTGTCGCCACTTCACCTCTACGACTACCATTACTACTACCATCGCCACCACTCCACTACCACCACTACCACTACTGCCACTACTACTACCATTACCTCTCCTTTACCCCTGCCACTTCATTTACACTACCACTACCACAACTTCACCACTAATCTCTTTCGCCATCACCATCACCACCACCACCATCTCTTATCCACCACCTTCACCACTATTGCCGCTCCATTTCCTCTACCACAAAAAATTAGATCATGATTTTTAGTAACCAAAAAAAATAGGCCGCAGAAAAATATTTTTCATTGACTACAGAAAATTAACTTTTATTTTAGTGGAAAATATTTTTCATTAAAATATTACACCTACTTCTACTAAATAAAAAATAATAATATTTTTTTCATTAAAATAAAAATGAAACAAATAAATTTTCAATCTTAGTAACTAAGAAAAAAAAAGAAATTTTTTAAAAAAAATCATTAACTACAAAAATATTATTTTAACAAAAAATAAAATTTTTTGACGATGGCAACCCCCGTCACAAAAAAAAAAAAAAAAAATTAAATAGCATTATTTTGTTATTTAAATTTCATTTGTGACTAAAAAAAAAAATTTTCTTATTTTTTATTCCCGCCTCTTTTTTTCCCATTCCCGCCCCCTGACCCAAATCTCCAATCTCAAACCCCAAACCCAAGAATCCCTACCCCGCCCCCCAAATCCCCAATCTCAAACCCACAAATCCCCAATCTCAAACCCAAAAATCCCTACACCCCCCTCCCCCAAAATCCCTAATCTCAAACCCACAAACCCACAAATCCCCAATCTCAAACCCAAAAATCCCTACCCCCCCTCCCAAAATCCCCAATCTCAAACCCAAAAATCCCTAATCTCTTCTTACCCCTCTCTCTCTCTTTCGCTCTCTCTCTCTCTCTCTCTCTCTCGATCGACGACGAGCGGCGGAGGAGCAGCGTCGTCATCGTCGGAGGAGCAGCGTCGTCGGAGGAGCAGCGTCGGAGCAGCAACAGCGTCAGCCTCCTCTTCCTCAAGCCTCATTGTCTGAATTCAGCAGCGCCCGATAGTTTCTTCCTTTGATTTATCTGTTCGACCTGATTATAGTATGCTCTAGATAATATTTTGGTTGATTGATTTCATGTTTTAGAGAGGATCTATTCAATGAAGTTTGATTGTAGTTTTTTTTTTTCAAAAAAAAAAAAATTAAAATGTTTGCTTCGATGTTCTTAAAAAAAATTAGGCCTTTGTTTTGAATTTCCTTAGTTGATTAGCTTGTGATTTTGATTTCATGTTTTCTTTGTTTGATAATAGCATCACACATTGATTTTCAAGTTGGGAAAATAAACGTTTTCTCTTTTTGCATTGCAATTGTATAATGAAATGTTTTCTCTTTTTCCTTTTCTTCATCCCTGCTTTGGTAGAAAAAAATCCAAAACGGGTTATGTTAATATTCGTTTATAGGAGCAGCCTTAGATTCACTAGAGTTGAGTGTATAGTTTAAACAAAACAATGCCATATGGAGGCCAAAGAGAGTGCCTGAAAATGCAAAACTTGTTGAGATAATATCTGGTTGTCAATGCAAGTATTAGTTGAATGTGCTGTTGGTGATATGATTCCACCAAATTGAATGAACATATCAGCTTTGCCAAGGAAAGGAAACTTGAAGTTAATGTTTGTGAACCAAAGGAATTGATTGAAATATGTTAGCCTGATTTTTTATCCTTTTTTCTTTTTTGTTTTTTTTTATTTTGGAAATATATGCTTGTAAGTTGTATTTACCATCTACAAAGTTGTGGACCACAAAGAGCTTTCTTTGTGTTGTATAAACTAAGCAATATTTCTTTCCCATGTATCAAGGGTAAAAAATATATATATATAAAATAAAATAAAAAACTACAGCAATATAATGAATAATATTAGTAATTTATATGTTGGTTGACTCTAATTTTTTTTCTTGCCTGATCCTTGACCTTGGTTTTTAGACAAAAATGTTTGAGAGTTCTAAAATAAGGGCTCTAAAGGAACTCTGAGGTAAGACTCACCAATTGATGCGATGTTTGGAAGGTAAAGACCACTGGCTCACAAATTCTTTCCAGGGTTGCTGGTGGTTTAGGTTTTTAGATGTATGTAAAATTGTTCAACTCGACTATAATCAAGTTGGTAAATGCAAACATGACCCAATCGTAATTGGATCAACTATAATCGGCCTGGTTATGACTGACCCATATGCCAAGTTTAGAAAGTGAAAAAGTAAATGTCTTGGTACTAAAATAACAACATTATTGGAAAGAACATATATATGTACATATATGAAAGAACAACTTCTACCAATAAAAGTTCCTAGTTAGTGGGATATAGGATTGGAAGGTCTATGCTAACCAAACTATTGGCAGTCAGGTTAAATTTGGGGTGATCTTTTTGTAGTCCAAGGGTGGACGTGGACCCACCCTGAACCCCTTTATTTTGGACTGGTTGGTGGTTTTTCACTAGCTGCATGCATGATTATATATTAGCACCTGGATATGCACATGCCAATTTTTTTGTAATTTTTTATTACAATTAAGTAAAATTCACTGAAAGCAACAAGAAGGGGACACAACCAATATACATGCACATACACACATGCATATATATATATATATATATATATTTCTTATACATAGAGACACTCTTTTATTTGTATTGTGTTGCTATGATATGCGATTTTTAGCCTTTTGTTCTACCTATAGTTTTTTTTGTCTATATATACATTTTTTGATGTTGTTTTCACTTTCTAGACTAGTGAGGAAAATTAACACCAATAATTCATTTTGCAGGATGAGGTAAACAAACTAATTAGTACAACTCTAAGAGAACGGGAGAGTGATATTATACAGCTTTACTATGGCCTGGACAATGAATGTCTTACTCGGGAGGATATTAGTAGACGGTGGGTACACTATCCATGACATCTCTCAGGTGGAAAAATGTGCTCATATATTGACCACCTACTTAGAAAATGCTCTAGAGTTGATTCTATCATGCATGTTCTTGAAATAAAAGGAAGAAAGCCGATTTTCAGTTATATTATAGGAAAACACCTTTTTCAATGTCTTTTCATGTGGTCGGCACTCTAGAATCATGTCATTCAGATGAATTTTAGGTCTCTGATTAGTGCAACTTCTTGTATGTGATTTTGACATGATTTAAATTTCCATTTATAGAGATAGTAGCCAATCATCAAGGGTATTTAATTATGCAGTTCATGTATAAGCTAGATCATGTAATTTGAACTTCTGCATTGGTGCTTTATTGCAATTTCAAAGTCTTTTTTCCCTGCCTACTCTAATTATTGCTTATGCATTTTTTTAAAATGTTTTTTTCGGGGCTCTTTTGGTGTCTTAGAGGGATGTTTAATTTGACATTTCTTTCGTAAGTGCTTATTGAGCCTCTGATTATACATAAATGGATTTCTCATTCAATTTTCTTAACATTAGATACAAAGGCATGGCAGATGCAGGGGGTGGCTGGGGGGACCCCATGGCCCCTGCATCTATTTCAAAAATATTAATTTATATACTATATTTGTTTGTAAATGTCCCCCCCAAGTCCTAACATTTTTCCACACTAAGTTTCAATTTATTTGAAGCCTTTAGCTAAAGTCATGTTATAATACACATTATATATACCATATTTAAGTTTTAGTGTAAATTAATGTTAGTTATAAATAATAAATAGTTACATCCTATTATGATGTTTAATTATGTTTCAAAGTGATGTGCATTACGATTTATTATGGTGGTTTTGATTGCAATCAAAATGATCTTCCGTTATGGATATAATTGATGTTAATCACAACTCAATGTAACAGTGATCAATGTGGAAAAAGTGCTTATATCATATTTTTTATTATATTTTGATCTTTTTTTGTTTTTGTTTTTTTTTTGTTTTTGTTTTTGTTTTTGTAAAGTATTTTATAAAATCTTTTTTTGATACTTTTTGTCTTGTAAATGTCTATTGATTGAAAATTTTATTTACAAATTATTATTTTGTTATTATGATCTTGAATTTTTTTTGATACTTTTTGTCTTGTAAATGTCTATTGATTGAAAATTTTATTTACAAATTATTATTTTGTTTATTATGATCTTGAATTTTTTTTAATGCCTGTATCTGTTTGGTAGTGTAGCAAGTGTCATAAATTTTTTACACAATAATTTCAGTCAAATATTAACACATAATTATATTGTCATTAATTATTTTTATTTTTATTTTTCAGATATTTCTCATGTAGGAGAGTGGTTGTGGAATGCATGCCTGTGAAGAATATGGTTAACTTTTGTTTTTGTTATCTATGAAGAATGATGAGAAAAACATTTAATTTTGGTTTATGTTATTTTGAATTATGAACAAAATCATGTATTTAAACATTATATATGTATTATGGAACATTATGTAGTGTGATAATTTTGTTAATGTATAATTATGAATGGAAGAATATTTATTATGGATAAATTGTTATTTTTATACAGAATGTTTTATATTATTATGTAATTATTATGGAGAAATTTTAATATTTTTAATAATTTTATCGGAGGATTTTTTTTCTTTTTTGTGACGGCACTACACTGTCGCAAAAAATAGAAAATTTTATTATTTTTATTGATTTTGTTACAGGTTTTACTTTTTGCGACGACACTAAACTGTCGCAAAAAAATAGAAATTTTATTATTTTTTTAATACTTTTTGCGACGGCATTACATTGTCGCAAAAAGTAAAAATTTTCATATTTTTAATATTTTTTGCGACGGCACCACACCGTCGCAAAAACAGTGTTTTTGCCGTTGCAAAAAAAAAAAGACTATTAGCGACGGTATTTTTTGCTGTCTCAAATAACATTTTTAGCGACGGTAAAATAGTGCCGTCGCAAAAAGTCAAGAAATTTCAAACATTATTAGCGACTGTACAGTGCTGTTGCAAAAGGCAAAAATGCCGTCGCAAAAACATTAGCGTGCTGTCGCAAAAACTCTTTTGCGACCCCTCCATTAGCGACCCCCTCTTACCGTCGCAAAAAGTCATTTTTCCGTCGCAAAAAGTTTTTGCAACGGCATTAGAAGTATTAGCGACGGTATTTTACCGTCGCAAAAAGTCAATTTTTTTGTAGTGACATGCGAAAATATGTTCACAAATTTCAGTAAAGCCCAAAAACAAATACAGTAAAACGGTGAAACTTTAAAATATATGGCAAATTACTTACACCTCTCCTGAGATTTAGTTAAATTACAGATTTTTTCTTAAAGTTTCAGAAATTACATCTCGTCCTCGAGGTTTATATTCGCATAACAATTTAACCTTTACATTAACTAAACGTTAAGAATGGTTAGCTGACATCATCAAAATATGAATTGATGAACGATATTGTCCCTGTTGAAATCCCTTTGATAAATCAACAAAATTACAAAAAGAATTACGTTAGATAGAAAAAAATAAATAAATTAATTAAGTTTTTGGAACCATATTTGATTGTTGTTTAGAAAAAAAATTTTCAAAATTTAAAAAAAATAAAATAAAAAACTAATTTAATAAAAATAAATATGAAAAAATATATTTAATTTGTAAAAATTATTTCTAACCACTCAAAAGATAAAATTATATAAAAATAATAATAATTTTTTATTTTTATTTCTTAACCAAATTAATTTTTAATTTTTAATTCTTTTTAAATTTCTAAAAATCAAACCAAACATATTCTAATAATTTTTTGACGAGCTTTTTAACTTATTTAATTATTTGTTAATGTTATGAAATTTTCACCATCTGACATTATAACATATAAGAATTTTAAAGATCAATTTTTTTGATCTCTAAAAGTGAAAATTTTGTTACAAAAGACATTTAGGGACTAATTTCTATCGTCATGAGGATAATCGCTAAAAGGTTGCCCTGAAAAGTTAAAAATAACGCTTTTAGAGATAGAATTTCAAAAATGTCAATAATAAATAAATTTTTAATGACAAAATAATTTGATCTCAAAATGGTTTATTTTTTGAGATAAAAAATTTGATACCAAAAAGATAATAATTAATCAATGATGTTCAATTTTCATTGCTAAAAATATAATAACGACACTTTTCGCAACAAAAATATTTGGTCCCTTAAAAATAATTTTGTTCCTAAATTTTGGTCTCTAAAATCTTAATTTTATGTAGTGTGATAAGTGTTTTTCCATATTAATTTTGCATTTCATAACTTATTTAAAAATGATAATTTAGCTAAACTTCAAGAGAGAATTTGTAATTTAGTTAAACCTTAGGGAGAATCTATAATAAACCTCAAGGGGGTGTTGGTAATTTACCCTTATTTGTCAAAAGGGTATTTTAGTCAATTTATAATATTCGTTAACAGCATTAATTGCGATGGGACAGGATGTAATTTTTGAAACCTCAAGGGAGAATCTGTCATTTTGTTAAACCTCAAGGGAGGTTTAGGTAATTTTCCCTAAAATATATTGTTATTTGTTTTTTTTTTAAATATTTGTGGTACGCACATTTTATTTGTAAAAATTCTTAAATTTTTCATGCAAGTTAAACAAAAAGTCACCAAAATGTTGAATTACCAAAAAAAATCTTGAAAACATGCATTGCACTGAGTCGTTAGAATAATGTTATATGCATCAATTGGAATACAAATTACTGTACTAATAGATAATGTGACATAATTTTAGAGATTTGAAGCCTTTGTAATTTATATAATAAGTAGGGTTATTTGAAATGACAATATCATAATATATGTTAGTATACTAATTGATATACTAATTGATGCATATAGCACCAATGAAGTTCCTATATTGCTGAAACTCCCACCTGTCCCATTAGTTCAAATATTCATAATTAACACTAAGCAAAATAGAAATTTGTTGTTTAGAGTTCCAAGTTATTCATTTCTCCTAATTATTTTTTCTTTTTTTCTTTTCTTTTAAATAAAAATATTATTTATCATTAAATTTATATAACCTTTTATATGGTGTTAATACAACAAATGCTATATGACCTACCATTTTTAAAATAAAAAAAGAATAATATACTGATCTTTCTTTAAATGAAAAAAAAAAAAAAAATTAGATCTTTAACAAAATCCAGTCATGTAACAAAAACGTGTCTACGAAATGAGGGTAAGAGAGGAAAATCATTCATGTTTTCCACCAATACACTTTGTCATATGTGATAAGAACATGAGAGTTATATACTACTATATATATATATATATGTTCATACGGTAAAAATTGGGAGGAAAAGGCAAAGAAGAAGAGGTTTTAAAATAAAATGAAAAATTGGACAAAGAAATCAAAGAGGAAGAAAGATGAATGGATAGAATACAGTTTTACGATGCAAAACAGAGTTTTGTGATTCCGATTTTTGCAAAACCCTAGTTCATCCTTTTATAGTTCACAATCTGCTTGGTGTTTTAGCCTAATGCAGTCATATTATGATATAAATTTAGGGATAAAGTGTGTATTGGTGAAAAATGTAAATGTTTTTCCATTCTTACCCTCATGTCGTATTTACATTCTTATTACAAGACTAGATTCTATTAAACATTTAAACAATTGAGTAACAGAAAGGGGACATTGGCATTTGTATAGGGATCAAAGTGAGATTTGACCAAAAGTCCAGGGGGTTGACTGTTACAATTTTATGTATAAGAAACAAAGTGGTATTTCACCAGAAGTACAGAAGGTTGACTGTCATGATTTCATGTATAGCGGCCAAAGTGAGATTGGGTTCAAGGTGTAGGGGTGCAAAGTGTAATTTATCCAAATATAGTTATTGAAAGTGTAATATTCCTGTTCCCACTACCATGTTTAATATTGCTCAAATCTTGTTTCCACTTTGACTAATGATCATTAAGGTTGTTGCCATTTAATATACGAAAGTGTAATTTATCCATTTAATATGGTCGTTGAAAGAAATGAAATGAAATTTCTTTCTCATTTGGTCAGAAATTAATGTGATGGTAGCTCTCTATACAGCTAGAATGTTCTGGTTGCTAAAGGAATGAATTGTTCCACGTTATCATTAGATAAAACGTCTAATAAAAATTAACTTGAAAGTAAAAAATCTTATAGTTTTAATTGATAAAAATCAATTTGAGACACTAAATGTATACACTCTTAGAGCTCTAAATAGGTTTTTGTAAAACCAAGTCAAGTTGGAAGTTATGAAAATTATTCAATACTAGTTGTGACACTATCACAAATGAATAGTCACTGTGCTCGGAGCATCCAATACAACCGTTAAAGGAATTGTAAAACTCAAATCTTGACAAAAAACTCAAAATTGTGATTCGTTAATGGCTTGCCAAATTTTGACAATGACCAAACTTTATGATAGCAAAATTTTAAAAATAACTAAATGAAAGTAGTGTCAAGCTGCTGTTCATTGAAAGAATACCTCTGCATTTTGCCAATGTAGGAAATGTGGCATTTAGCGGTGTTTGAAAAACGTCACAAAATTTTTCAAAAATGTTGCTAAAACTTTTAGTGACGTTTTATTGTAAATGTTAATGATGCGGTCGTCGCTCTATGTTTACGACGTTTAAAAAATGTCGTCTTTGACTTTTCGGCAATGTTTCAAAAACATCATCTTATAGCTGCCTACGACAAAGATTTCCAATAACATGACGTTGTGTGGGCACCTATAGTGGCGTGTTTTTACAAAACGCCACTAAATGTTGTTTCCTCCCTTTAATGTTGTTTCTTTTTCCAAATTCATTTTACATTTGGTAAATTACACTTTGCACCAAATCGCACTTTGGCTCCTACACATGAATTCATGACAGTCAACCCCTTACGCTTATGGTCAAATCTCACTTTGGTCTCTACACATAAAATCGTGGCAGTCAATCCTTGTACTTTTACTCAAATCCCACTTTGGTCTCTACACAGCTGTTAATGTCCCTTTTTTAATTACTTCATTTTTATATCTTTAACAAAATCCAGTCATGTGACAAAAATGTGACAACGAAATGAGGGTAAGAGAGGATAATCATTCATATTTTCCACCAATACACTTTGTCATATGTGATAAGAACATAGAGTTATATACTATAATATATATATATATATATATTTGTATGGTAAAAATTGGAGGAAAAGGCAAAGAAGAAGAGGTTTTAAAATAAAATGAAAAATTGGACAAAGAAATCAAAGAGGAAGAAAGATGAATGGATAGAATACAATTTTACAATGAAAAACAGAGTTTTGTGATTTCGATTTTTGCAAAACCCTAGTTCATCTTTTTAATAGTTCACAATCTGCTTGGTGTTTTAGCCTAATGCAGCCATATTATGGTATAAATTTTGGGATAAAGTGTGTATTGGTAGAAAACGTATATGTTTTTCCATTCTTACCCTCATGTCGTATTCACATTCTCATCACAAGACTAGATTCTATTAAACATTTAAACAATTGAGTAACATAAAGTGATATTGGCATTTGTATGTGGACAAAAGTGAGATTTGAGCAAAAGTCCTGGGGTTGACTGTTACAATTTCATGTATAGGGACCAAAGTGGTATTTTAATAGAAGTGTAGAAGGTTGACTGTCATGATTTCATGTATAACGGTCAAAGTGAGATTTGGAGCGAAATGTAGGAGTGCAAAGTGTAATTTATCCTATTATGGTTGTTAAAAGTGTAATGCTATTCCCACTACCATGTTTAATATTGCTCGAATCTTGTTTCCACTTTGACTAATGATCAATAAGGTTGTTGCCATTTAATATGCAAAAATGTAATTTATTCATGTAATATGGTCGTTGAAATAATTGAAATGAAATTTCTTTCTCATTGGGTCAGAAATTAATGTGATAGTAGTTCTCTATGCCGCTAGAATGTTTTGGTTGCTGAAGGAATGAGTTATTCAACATTATCATTAGATAAAACGTCTAATAAAAATTAACTTGAAAGTAACAAATCTTATAATTTTAATTGATAAAAATCAATTTGAGACACTAAATGTATATACTTTTAGAGCTCTAAATAAGTTTTTCTCAAACCAAGTCAAGTTGGAAGTTAAGAAAATTATTCAATATTAGATGCGACACTATCACAAATGAATAGCCACTGTGCTCGAAGCATCCAATACAACCATTAAAGGAATTGTAAAACTTAAGTCTTGATAGAAAACTCAAAATTGTGATTCGTTAATGGCCTGTCAAATTTTGACAATGACCAAACTTCATGCCAGCAAAATTTGAAAAATAACTAAATGAAAGTAGTGCCAAATTGCAGTTCGTTAAAAGAACAACTTTGCATTTTGCAACAGCAGGAAATATGGCTTTTAGCGGCGTTTGAAAACATCACTAAATTCATCAAATGCGTCGCTAAACTTTTAGTGACGTTTTATTTTAAACATTGATGATGAGGCCGTCGCACTATGTTTATGGCGTTTAAAAAATGCCTTCTTTGACTTTTTGGCAATGTTTCAAAAACATCAGCTTATAGTTGCTTGTGGCGAAGATTTCCGATAGCATGACATCATGTGGACACCTATAGTAGCGTGTTTTTACAAAATGCCACTAAATGTTATTTCCACCATTCAATTGGTGTTTTCTTTTTCCAAATTAGTTTTACATTGGGTAAATTATACTTTGGACCAAATCTCCTTTTGGTTCCTATATATAAAATCATGACAGTCAACCCCCTGCGTTTCTGGTCAAATCTCACTTTGGTCTCTACACATGAAATCGTGACAATCAACCCCTGTACTTTTACTCAAATCCTACTTTGGTCTCTACACAACTGTTAATGTCCTTTTTTCTATTACTTCATTTTTAAATCTTTAACAAAATCCAGTTATATGACAAAAGTATGACTACGAAATGAGGGTACGACAGAAAAATCATTCATGTTTTCCATCAATACACTATGTCATACTGTAGCCCGACTTCTTCGCACCCTCTTTCAGAAGTTTGAAATAAGCCCCATAATTCGGACTCTCGCGGTTCTGAATCTAATCTCACAAGTGCAATGTGAAATTGATAAACACTAAAGAGTCCAAATCCGGCAAATCTTTTGAAAAATTGATTTTGAATCAAATTGCCAAAAATGGACTGCTTTACCAAATACAGAGTTGCCACCTAAATATTTTATTTTAGGAAAATTTAGATAACCCATGACTCATGCCAAAGGCCACGTGTCCATCATCACTAAGATTGTCTCGGCTCATGAACTTAGGTACGGAAGGGGAAGGTCATGAATACATTTGAGCACCCCCGCTCGCCCAATTAAAGATCGGCTTCTACTAATCATGATATGATTCTTATCAACATTATATGCTCTTGTTCCGGTTTATTAGGCTAGCATTACTATGTGATGTGCACAAACAAGTATAGACTAACTTGCAAAAATTGGAACATCTCGAGTCATGTTTGTTTTGAAAATTGTTTCGAAATATGTACCACTTGAAAAAGTGATCGCATATGAACACTTACTCAAATCATTTCAATTCAAGCAATAAGCCTTCATCCATAGGCATTCAAGCAGTTATAGCACTTAAGCATTTAGCCTCATGGTAAGCATGCGAAACATGGCAACAATCACACACATGTGATTATGCTAAAGCAAATAAAAGCTCACCTAGTACTCCAACCCAAAAGAGAAACTAGTTAGTAAAATGCATGATTCTAACTATGCAATTATAACTAATGCAAAACATGCGATATGCAATCTAAATAGGCTTGGCTACCTAACATGACATATGAAACAATTTTGATGGCATGCGGTCTAAGCACATATCCAAATAAGAATTTAAACGACAATACAGTTAGAATGATGAACCAAGCCTCGGTGCATGCAATATAAATGGATGCAAACATGAAGAATGCTAAACAAAACACGATGCTCCTAATCTAACCATTGTAAGCTGGTAAATAAAAGGGACAAAGACATAGGGTTGGAAGACATACACATTATTACATTGTTCTCTCACGAAAGAGAGTCCGAATGAGCTAAGCTAATAATTAAAGCTAACCTAATTAACCTAATTATTACAAAATAAAATGAAACTAACTAAACTAATTAACTAATTATTACAACAAAATATGCATGCTTTCTCATTTCTTTCTTGCCCCTAGTTTCGGTGGATCTAGCATTAGCTTGATTGAAGTGGCGTAAGGCCTGAAAGAAGGCAAGAGTTGCATTGGCTTGGTGCTGGTCGAGGCTTTAATGGGCTTAGACACCTTCCATCGACGAGAGACTACCAGATTCACGGGGAGCCCACTACTTCTTCAGGTAATGTTTCCCACCCTTTCTCATATGTGTTTCTCACATCACTTGGCACTCATGCTCTGTTTTTCTCTTAAAACCCTTTTCTCTCACTTTTCTCTCAACATACATTTCTCTATTCTTTAATCTCTCTTTTCTTTCATCCTTTTCCAAGTGTGGCTTATGGATAAGCTGAAGGTAGTGGACTCTTGCCATGAGTACTCAGCTTGAGACTATTTCTTCTGCCACTGACTAGTGGATTTCCTGAATGAGGAATGGTGGTGCCACTGGATGTGCAACAGGTCTGCTGCTAACATAGTTTGGTGTTGTCCTTGGCGTAATCTGACCTAGATAAGCTACAGCATGGCTCGGCAGCCTAGCATTCAACTAATTGGCCTTACACACTGTGTTGTTTACTTCCCTTTCCGTTTCAGACGTTAGTTTGGGCATGACCAGACCCGCCCAGAGGAGGGGGTAGAGTACCCAGTTTCATTCCCCATCCGAGAGTCACACTTGGCTAGGTACCTCACTGCTTGGAGGACGAGAGAGCTTCTGGCCCCTGTCCCTAGTTTTAGTTACACCCTTTTTGGCGAGTGTTTAGCTTGGCTCGAGGATGAGGCACAAACCGGGCCCACTTTGGCTTCAGAAGCTTCCACAAGCACGAGCTGGGGATGTAGAAGCACTTGACTCATCTATGCCCCTAGTTTATTACTTTGACCTTTCTTTTCAAGTTGTTTTCAATGTAATAAAATAAACTTTGATTTGTATCAGAGATTTGGAGAACTTCATGTTGAAATCAATGAAATTAAAGTTGTGAGCACTGAGAATTTTCCTTTTGGTCCAAAAATGGTCTAAGTTGTAAAAGGTAAAATTTGAATAAAAATCAACTTTTATTAAAACTTTCCAAAACTATTTTTGAAAAGGATCACCACTTGACACGTACAGAATCTATCCTTGAGATGTACAACGCTGAATCAAACGGTCACAAATCGCCCCTTGACTGAATAGTACTACTCTGCACTGTAACCAGCTCTTCTCTTAGAGTGAAGATCATAACCGAACTCTCAGATAAAGAACAGACAAAGATGACCTGATCAGACACATGGACAGGACAGTTGAGCTGGAGATGATTACGGCCGGACTTCAGGATGAAGTTACCTACGTATCCCGAAGATGGGAATCAAGCCTTACGTAGTTCGATGAAGGTTCACTTGAGTATTAACTCTCTCTTTTTTGTGCTCTAACTTTTGCCAAGGACGCTCTTTAGGGTTTTGAACCTTGCGAGCTCAGTTTTTCTTTATTTTTAATTCTTTTTTATGCTCTAACTTTTACTTAGGTCACCCTTCCGGGTTTTCGACCTAGCAAGCCTCTCAGGGATAGTATTTATTCAACTTGTCCATGTTGATTGGTTGGGAAAATTCTAGGCCATCCAAGTCCATGAGAATAATAGCTCCACCCGACTAGATAGTTTTGATGATGTAAGGACTAGTCTAATTGGATCTGAACTTGCCCCTAGGGTCATGGATGGGAGCTCGGTTGTCTTTCAACACCATATCTCCTTTTTTGAGATTCTGGGACTTAACCATCTTGTTAATAGCCCTAGCAATCCTGCGCTGGTAGCCTTGAACATGGTACAATGCTTTTAGCCTTCTCTTAACGAATAACATCAACTCCTCGAACCTGCTTTATTGCCAGTCAACCTCTGCTATCGGACACTCAGCCATAACTCGCAGTGATGGGACTTCTATTTTAATTTGCAGAACAGCTTCCATCCCATAGACAAGAGAATAAGGAGTTGTCCCTGTAGACGTCCAGATTAAAGTTCTATAGCCCCAAAGTGCGAACGACAATTTATCTGGCCAGTCCCTGGAGGTCTCATGGTACAATGGAAAGCCATCTACATAGGGTCATGGAAAGCCATCTACAATGGACTGCAAAATAGGGTCATAGATGGGAGCTCGGTTGTCTTTCAGCACCAATCTTCCACTTTCAGATTACGGGACTTAACCTTCTTGTCAAAGGCCATAGCAATCCTGTGTTGATAACCCTGAACATGGTTACAATGCTTTCAACCTTTTATCATCAAACAGCATCAGTTCTTCAAATCTACTTTGTTGCCAGTTCGCCTCTAGTATTTGACACTCAGCCATAACTCATAGTGACAGGACTTCTATTTCAATTGGCAGAACAGCTTCCATCCCATAGATAAGAGAATAAGGAGTTGCCCCTGTAGACGTCCGGATTGAAGTTCTATAGCCCAAGAGTGCGAATGGAAATTTATTTGGCCAATCCTTGTAGGTCTTAACCATCTTCTGCAGACTATGCTTGATATTCTTGTTGGCGGCCTCAACAGGTCTGTTGGTTTGCGGCTGGTATGTAGATGACTTATGGAAAGCCACATTGTATTTCTCCAATAAGTCAATCATCTCCTTTTTGAAATGGGAGCCATTATCTGATATGATCTCCTTTTTGAAATGTAGTGTTGAAATGCACTGCTTTCAACACTGCATACGACTGTGCTTCCATCCACTTTGTGAAGTAATCAATTGCCACTAGAATGTATTCATGCCCATTCGACCCTTTTGGTGTGACTATGCCGATGACGTCAATTCTCCAGACTGAGAAAGGCCATGGTGAAGTTATGTTGTACAGCTTCAACGGCGGGACATTCATGCGATTAGCATGAATTTGGCATTTGTGGTATCGCCGAACAAAACCAATACAATCTTCCTCCATGGTGGACCAGTAGTAACCTTGTTTGAGAATCTTCTGAGCTAACATCACTCCGTTCATGTGCGCTCCGCGCTCTTCCCTATGGATGGCCTTCATTAGGCGCTTTGATTCCTCCTCTTCAACACACAACTTGTGCATTCCCAGATGACCTCTCTTGTACAGTTTACCTCCGCAGATGATAAATTGGACGGCTATTCGCCGTATTCCTCTTTGGTCCTTAGCATTTGCCCCTGGTGGATAAATCTCATTTTCCAAGAAGTTCCAGATATCGAAGTACCAAGGGTTTTTATCTTGCGCTTCATCTATTGCAGTGATAGTTTCATAGGCTGGCGTGTATCTCTGCTCAATGATGATCGGACGCATTCGGACTCCAAGCGGGATGTCTATCATGGATGATAGAGTTGATAAAGCGTCGGTGAACCTATTGTTCTCTCTCAATAGATGCGTGAAAGTCAGCTTTTCAAACCTAGGAATCAGAATGTCCAGGGTTTGGTGATAAATCTTCATCTTTTCTTCTTTGACCTTCCAGTCTCCATTTTCCTGAGAAACAACTAGGTTCGAGTCCCCGATAACGTCCAACCTTTTTGCCCCTAGTTCTAAGGCAGCTTCTAAACCAATGATACACACTTCGTATTCTGCTTCATTGTTGGATACCTTGAATCGGAGTTTGAAGGCTAAAGGTATGTAGGAGTCGTCAGGTGCTATCAGCAACACACCTATCCTATAACCATATTAATTGGACACTCCGTCAAAGTACATTGTCCAAGTCTTCTCCTCAACTTGCAAAATGGATTCATCTGGGAACATGTATTCTACCGCTTCATCCCCTTCTACCGGGTGATCTGCCAAGAACTCCGCTACAGTTCTTCTCTTGACTGACTTGCGAATAACATACTTAAGATCAAATTCGAAAAGAAGAAGCAACCAATGAGCTAGCCTACCTGTAAGCGCTAGTTTCTCAAAGAGATAATTGTTGGGATCTAATCACAAAATCAGAATTATAGAGTGAGCTAACAAGTAGTGCCTCAACTTCCTGGCAGCCCATACTAAGGCCAGGCAAGCATTCTCCAACGGAGTGTAGCAGGTCTCGTAATCCAGCATTTTCTTGCTCAAATAGTAGATGGCTTTATCCACCCTATCCTTAGATTCCTCAGCAAGCATGCATCCTATAGTTGTGTCCGTTACTGATAGATACAATATCAAAGGCTTCCCCGGCTCTAGCGGCGACAACACAGGCGGATTCTAAAGGTACTACTTAATCTGCTCAGAAGCGAATTGACATCAATCATCCCATCGAAATTTCTTCCCTTTCTTCAGGAGACCAAAAAGTGGTTTACAAGTCAAGGTTAATTTGGAAATAAACCATCTTATGAATTGCACTTTATCCAGAAAGCCTCGCACCTCCTTTTCAGTCCTCGGTGGTGGCATCTCTATGATGGCCTTGATTTTGGAAGGATGTACCTCGATGCCCCTTTGTGTGTTCAAAAAGCCCAACTTTTTCCTTGATGTTATGCTGAAAGTACATTTCTGTGGATTTAACCTCAATCTGTGTTCTCTGATCCGTTGAAAGAATTTCTTCAAGGCGGTGTAGTGGCCCTCTCTTCTCTGGACTTAACAATCATGTCGTCCACGTACACCTCGACCTCTTTGTGGATCATATCATGCAAAATGGTGGTTGCAGCCCTTTGGTAGGTAGCCCCGGTATTCTTAATCCCAAATGGCATCACCTTGTAACAGTAGGTTCCCCACGGCGTAGTGAAAGTGGTTTTCTCTCTGTCCTCGGGCGCCATCAGAATCTGGTTATACCCGAAAAACCCATCCATAAAGGAGAACAATGCATGGCCCGTGGCGAAGTCTACCAACTCATTGATGTGCAGTAGAGGAAAGTCGTCATTCGGACTGGCTCTATTCAAATCTCTGAAGTCTACACACACCCAGATTCTACCATCCTTCTTCAGCACTGGGATAATGTTGGCCAACCACGTTGGATACTCAGACACGAGCAAAAAACTACCTCAATCTGTTTGGTAACTTCTTCCTTAATCTTCAAAGCCTAATCCAGATGTATTCTCCACAATTTCTACTTGACCGGCCTGGCCTTGAGCTCAAGAAGGATCTGATGCTGTACAATCTTAGGATCGATTCCAAGCATGTCTTTGTAGGACCATGCGAAAACATCTTTGAAATCTTTTAGTGAAGCGATTAAGCGCTTGCGCTTCTCTGAAGACAACGTGAACCCGATTTGGACCAGACGCGGATCCTTCTCAGTACCCACATTAACAGCAATGATTTCATCAGCAAGGGGTTTAGCAAACCTCTCATCCTTTTGATTAATCAGGTTTTTCAAAACCAGAGGAATTCCTTTCTCATCGTTTTCGTTAAAATTTTGAAAATCTTGGTCAATGCAATAAACAAGCGGCACAGAGCAGTATTCAGAATCAGCAACGACATTCTCATTCATAAAGTCCAGCTCATCCAGCTCTTCGGTTACAACTGACTCAAAAGCAAAAGAAAAAGAGGACCTGGACAAGACCTTGGCATTCGGGTTATCACCCCCAGGAATACCGGACTCAGACTCAGATGAACCAGATTTTGATTCTGACTCCACAGACTCTGTGGAATCAGATTCTGGCTCTTACCCGACTTAGAACTAGATAAGTAGCCCTCTTCCAGCCGCCAGACGAGAGATGGTGCTTCAGATGCATTCAAAATGCTACTAGAAGGGTTCACACCCGGTTGGTCCCCGATCATGGAGATGGTAAGGTTATCTCCTAAGCTCTTTAAGTCGGCCAGAGGATCTGCAAGGAGACATGCCAGTGTTGCCCCTATTCCAAGCTCGCTATTGTCCGAGTCACTGTCCATGCCCTTTTCAGCTTCAGCACTTGGTTTAGCCTTTTCCTTGGTATCACTTTCTTGCAGCTGCAGTCGAAGAAGATTTCAAAATCAGGGACACGCTGCTGTGCAAAATTTATCTAGGGCTCAGGAAAGCCATAAAACGGGAAATCTTCTTCCTTCCGAACAAAATGACCATTTAGCATTCCTCGGATTGACCTGTGAACGAGCTCAAAGTGTTTCCCGGCCTTCTTGGCTCTAACTCTACCTATCATCTCTTCTCTTTGCCTGACCCAATCCTCTTTGGTAGGCGCATAACCAAGACCAAAGGCATGTGAATTATGCGGCACCTTGACCAATTCTGTGACTCCTTTCCGACCACTTCTTCCAAGCCCCATTCTTGGCATATGTTGTAGTTTGTTTATGAAATAAACAGATTGGACGCTGACATACTGTAGACAGGCCCGCGGGGGGACCTCGCTACAGCTCGGACTCAATTTTGTTGTCACGGTTCTTAATCTGAACCAAAAAGTCCAAATCCGGCAAATCGTTTTAAGAAAACAGATTTTTAGAAAAGAAGTGCCAAACATGGACTGCTTTGCCGGATACAGAGTCGCCACCTAAATATTTTATTTTGGGAAATTTAGGAAACCCTGACTCGTTGCCTAAGGCCACGTGTCCGTCATCACCAAAGTTGCCTCGGCTTGGGAACTTGGGTACGATTGGGGAAGGTCACTTCGTGAGCACCCCCGCTCGCCCGATCAAAGATCGGCCTCTACTAACCATGATATCTAGTTTTGAAAACATTGTGTGCTCTTATTCCGGTTATTAGCCTAGATTCACTATGTGATGCGCACAGCATACAAGTATAGACCGGGTCGCCTGAATTGGAACAAAACATTTCATGTTTGTTTGTTTGAAAATGGTTTGATGGTGCTACTCGCAAGTAGGCTAAGACGTGGATTTGCCACCCTTGGGTGGGCTTAGAAAAACATGATTTTGCCACTATCTAGTGGGCTTAAAACTCACAGTCAATGATTTGTTCCAATCCAAATAATCCAACCTTCACCCACAGGCATTCAGGCAGTTATATCACATAAGCACATAGCCTCATGGTAAGCATGCTATCATGGCAATCACTCACACGCATGCAAGGATGCTAAAGCATAAAACTCACCGAGTACTCCAAGCCAAAACAGAAACCGATTAGAAATCCATGCATGATCCTAACTATATAGAAATGCCTAATGCAACACATGCAAAAATGCAACTATAGCAGGCTCGGCTATTCTAAACATGGCATATGGAATGCTACAGCTAACATGTATTCAACTTAGAATTGAAATACAAATGCAGTTAGTATGATGCGCCGAGCCCGGTGCATGCAAGACAGATGAATGAATGCAAACATGCCATCATGCTGTATGCTAATTGAAACATGCCCTAATCTAACCATCATAAGCAGGTAAATAAAAGGAAAGAAAGACGTGGGGTTGGAAGACATACATCACACTCACGCACACTTATTACAACATTGCCCTCGCGCGGAGGGTCTGAATAATATACAGTCCCAAATGAATAGTACAGTCCGAATAAATAATACAGTCCAAATATGTACAAAAATCCTAATTAATTACCAAATTAACTAAGAAAACAATAAACTGGCATGCAAGCCAGGGATTGCCTTGACTCTTCTTCAGATGATGAATGATGCACATCCGGGTTGCCTTTGCGCGAAAATCCACCGCGATGCCCCAATTAGCCTATGTTTGCAATTGTTTCTTGGAAAGCGCGCCAAGCTCCGGAAGGCTGCTGATTCTTGATTTGCTGCAACAGAGAGCATGAAAGGGGCATGGCAATGTATTTTCACAAATGTATGCATGCCTCGATCCTCGTGCCACCAATCACGCATTTCGATGCATGATGGCCGAAGAGTCGAATTGCACAACTCAATATGAAATGAATGCACATGAAAATAGAACTAAGACCTAACTCCATCATGGATGATCCGGAGTGTCGGCGACTGGGAAATTGAGACACGTTCCGTCACTCGGAGTACGAAACGTACCTCGTTTCTCGTGCTTGGGCTAACTCCTATCCCAAACACAATGCAATATGCATAACATGCATGAATGCAACTAAGATACAACCTAACATGCAACATGCTATGAAATGGCATACACGATGCACGAGATAACATGGCATACACAATGCGCTAGCATGCAACCTAGCATACACAATGCTATAGAATGAAATGGCATACACAATGCGATATGGACTTACACTAATACAAGTGGACCTCAGCCACACTCACATAAGAGGCCATTAGATGAAAAAAGAGACACTCGAAATGCGCGCACACGTGCACGCAAACTGAGGACCGACCCTAAGGCACGAATGCCACTCTAACATGACATGGCAAAGCATGGAATATGGCATACTATCATGCAAATTTCAGAGGCAATAAGTGATGCAAAACAGCCCTGAAAGATGGTAAAACAACACCCGATGCATGGAATAGGTCCCGAAACATGGAATTAGGCATACGAAATGACCTATGGCTATGCAATGCACGCATTATTCGAATATGAAGTGTGAAGAAAGAATCAAGACAGCCCAAAAATAAACATATTTACAGTTTCAAGGAAGGCCAAACAGCGAACGTAAATGTGGCTAAACTAGCATGCAAAAACGGCCCCGAAAGCAAGATAATGAAGAAAGTGATATCTGATGACCCTAAACAGAGAAGGGCCCTTCTACAATGTTGAAGAGGGTCCCAAAATATGATGTTTTACAGTTTACCACAAGCCACAAAAATAGACACAAGTATGGCAAAATTCTCATGCAAAAAGTGGGCCTAAAGGAGGACAAAGAAGTAAGTGATAGTAGGAGACCTCAAACAGCAAAAGGTCCTTAATCAAACATGAAAAGGAGCTCAAAATATGACTATTTGTAGTTTGGGTTGGAGCCCAACAATGCTTGCAAGCAAGGCTCGGGGGCCAAAACGCGCAGCTCGGGGCCCCGAAAACTGACTGTTAGGCACCGGGAGTGGTGTTCGACCAGGAAGTCGGTCTCTCGGACCACGGTGTCCCTCAAAAGGGAGGAAATAAGGTGTGTGCCAAAAACCGGAGTAAACGGAGGTGGTTAAGCGGTCCCGAACCGAGGCACACGGCCGTCGGCTCCGAAAAACCGGAAACCGGGCTCCAAACGGGAAAAATGGCCTACGACCACGAAATGTAGCCTACGGCCACTGAGAGATGATCTACGAGACCTCTCCCTCCCTTCGGGAAGAGAAAACAAAGAAAACAGAGCCTGGTTCGCAAACCGAGGCAAAGCACAAAAGAGTCCGGAAGTCCGGAGGCAAGGCTCGCAGCTAGAACTCCGCAACCTCAGAACGAGCACAACATACAACATCACCAAGCGCTCAATCGGTGACGTCTGAGTGTTAAGGTCGGTCAAAAATGGGGTGTCTACAGTTGCCCCTCTTTAACAGAACTCGAAAGTCATAAGAATGACGGGAGTGAATGTCAAAGCCCAGAGACGACCCATTTTTGACAAGGCCGAAGACTCAGACAAACAGGTGAGATAAACAAAGATGTGCCCGCAGGCGCACCTGCAGGCAGGGGGGGGGGGAAATGTAACTGGCAATGCAAGACGCCGAAGGTGACTCAATGATCATGCAAATGCAGCAAGCTGTAATGAAGCACATATTCACAATAAATGCAACAGTTTTAAGCAAGAATGCAAAGCAACAACTACATTTCATACAGTTAAGAATGCGGAGAATTTATTCAATTCTCGCCACGTCTCACACGGAGAAGATACAATACCTGCGCGGTTCGTCTGGTTGCACCAGCCTCAAATGAACTGTACATACAATATCGTGCCTCATGGTGCTGGGGATCTCTCGCTTCTTCTTGGTCGAACCACAGGTGCTACTTTTCTCCCTGACTATGGTTGCAACTTTCCCTATTCTCCAACAGGGTGACAGACTAGGTTGGATCAGTATCCAGAATTGAGGCGCATACAGATGCTATCTCAATCTATGGGGCTGCCATACAGATTTCAAGCCGAGGATATACCCCTGGGTATTTAAACCAGACTTTAGTCTCGGAAATCCCGAACCTTTGCGTTCTAGGCATGAGCCATTCGAACTCTAGTTTCCACCGTCTCAGTTGGTCTCCTAGGAACTCACTGCTAACACAGGCAGGTGGCTATACCAGACCACCGGAAGTCGTTCGGGCACGACAAACACCAAAGGAATTGCACCTTTAGAGGATTTAAGGTCTCCTAGACCAGACAATAAAACAGATATGATGCAATGGATGTAATAGATGTGATGCAATAGATAATAGATGTGATGCAACAAAGAGTACAATAGATGCAAAATGGTGACATATGCCAACCACGCTGGACTCGTGAGTGGAGGAAGAACAAAGAAAATCAATCAGAAGCGCGTTCCACGCAACCTAAGATAAATTCCAAACACGCTGAAATCGTGTGAGGAAGGGGAGGCTCCAATCACGCTGAAATCGTGAGAAGAGGTAAACAAAAACAACCCGCCCAGCGCGTCTACAACGCAACCTGGGATAAATTCCAAACACGCTAAAATCGTGTGAGGAACAGAACACTCAAACCACGCTGAAATCGTGAGAAGAGGTCTGAAAACAACCGCTCAAGTGCGCGCACAACGCAACCTGAGATAAGATCCAAACACGCTGAAATCGTGTGAGGAACGGGACACTCAAACCACGCTGAAATCGTGAGAAGAGGTCAAAACAATCCGCCCAGCGCGTCTACAACGCAACCTGGGATAAATTCTAAACACGCTGAAATCGTGTGAGGAACAGAACACTCAAACCACGCTGAAATCGTGAGAAGAGGTCTGAAAACAACCGCTCAAGTGCGCGCACGACGCAACCTGAGATAAGATCCAAACACGCTGAAATCGTGTGAGGAACGGGACACTCAAACCATGCTGAAATCGTGAGAGGAGGCCCAAACAACAACCACCCAGATGCGCGCACAACGCAACCTGAGATGAATTCCAAACACGCTGAAATCGCGTAAGGAACGGGACACTCAAACCACGCTGAAATCGTGAGAGGAGGTCCAAAAAATAACCGCCCAGATGCGCGCACAACGCAACCTGAGATGAATTCCAAACACGCTGAAATCGCGTAAGGAACGGGACACTCAAACACGCTGAAATCGTGAGAGGAGGTCCAAAAAACAACTGCTCAAGTGCGCGCACAACGCAACCTGAGATAAATTCCAAACACGCTGAAATCGCGTAAGGAACGGGACACTCAAACCACGCTGAAACCGTGAGAGGAGGTCCAAAAAACAACTGCTTAAGTGCGCGCACAACGCAACCTGAGATAAGATCCAAACACGCTGAAATCGTGTGAGGAACGGGACACTCAAATCACGCTGAAATCGTGAGAAGAGGTCAAAACAATCCGCCCAGCTCGTCTACAACGCAACCTGGGATAAATTCCAAACACGCTGAAATCGTGTGAGGAACAGAACACTCAAACCACGCTGAAATCGTGAGAAGAGGTCTGAAAACAACCGCTCAAGTGTGCGCACGACGCAACCTGAGATAAGATCCAAACACGCTGAAATCGTGTAAGGAACGGGACACTCAAACCACGCTGAAATCGTGAGAGGAGGCCCAAACAACAACCGCCCAGATGCGCGCACAACGCAACCTGAGATGAATTCCAAACACGCTGAAATCGCGTAAGGAACGGGACACTCAAACCACGCTGAAATCGTGAGAGGAGGTCCAAAAAACAACCGCCCAGATGTGCGCACAACGCAACCTGAGATGAATTCCAAACACGCTGAAATCACGTAAGGAACGGGACACTCAAACCACGCTGAAATCGTGAGAGGAGGTCCAAAAAACAACTGCTCAAGTGCGCGCACAATGCAACCTGAGATAAATTCCAAACACGCTGAAATCGCGTAAGGAACGGGACACTCAAACCACGCTGAAATCGTGAGAGGAGGTCCAAAAAACAACCACCCAGATGCGCACGCAACGCAACCTGAGATGAATTCCAAACACGCTGAAATCGCATAAGGAACGGGACACTCAAACCACGCTGAAATCGTGAGAGGAGGTCCAAAAAACAACTGCTCAAGTGCGCGCACAACGCAACCTGTGATGAATTCCAAACACGCTGAAATCGTGTGAGGAACGGGACACTCAAACCACGCTGAAATCGTGAGAGGAGGTCCAAAAAACAACCGCCCAGGTGCGCGCACAACGCAACCTGAGATGAATTCCAAACACGCTGAAATCGCGTAAGGAAGAACCAAACTCTAACCACGCTGAAATCGTGAAAAGAGGTAAACAACTTGGAGCGTGTTCCACGCAACCTAAGTTAAGTCCCGGGGGACAACGATCCTAAACGCTGCTTAGCGTAAAAGGATAAACAATAAGAGGTAACACAAGATGCAAATAAATGCAATAAGTGCGATGATACGATACATGTTGCAAACAATACGGAGCGTGATGTTTAAGGAATGCAATAAACAAACAAAGCGGCACTTTCGAAAGCGCCTCATGGAGTGAGTGGCGGTAAACCGCTTTATTCTGATGGGGAATGGTACTCAGGGAGAGCACTTCTGATCGCCATTCTGGCTTGAAACAGTGAAACAGTCAACACAGTATTCTGTTCACTTTGAACACACAGCTCGTATCGGCATACTGCTTATTCTGAACACGCAGCTCATAACACAATATTCTGCTTATTTTGGAACATGCGGCTCACGCAAGACACTGCTGATTCTGAACACATAGTCTGTTCTGAACACAACTCATTCTGAACTCACAGCCCATAACACAGTATTTTGTTTATTCGGTACACAGCTCTTATAGTACACTGCCCACTCTGAACACGCAACTCATAACACAGTATTCTGTTTATTTTGAACATACGGCTTATAAAGACGAAACTTGCAGAAGTTGAAACACACTCAGATGCTCCAAATTTTCTCTCTTTTCTTTTGCTTGGTAGCCCGGAACTTTCATAGCTTCAGATGGGTCCTGGTTTTACTGTTTTCACATGACCTGGGTTGAACCCGCGGCTTTATGAAAGAACCAATCCTGATTTGCACAAATGTGGAGAACGACACGGCACTTGAGCACAAAACGATTTTTGAAAATGAAATGAGAAAAGTGTTCTCAACTGGGTATTGAGCCTACAACTGACCACAGCCAAAACAACTCAACAATGGAAAGCAAAGGTAGAACAACCTAAACACAACTCAACAAAGGGAAAAACAAGGTAAAATGACCTAAACACATTGAGTAACACTCGAAACGACTCAAAACAAGAATCGATAAAAAACAAAAAGACACGACACGCAGACATGCACAGGGAGCCTGTTTCTCTGGGTATTATTTCCCACCCCTTCTTATTTGTGATTCTCACATCACTCAGCCCTCAGGCTCGGCTTTTCTCACAAAACCCTTTTCCTCACTTTTTCTCTCAGCGCACATCTCTCTATTCTTCAATCTCTCATTTTAAATCCCTCCCCTGGGTGGTTGATGGATAAACAGAAAGTTGTGGGCTCTTGCCCCTATCATTTTGCTAGATTCTTCTTCTTCTGCACGCAGCTAGTGAGTTTCTCCCACAGAGGGGCTGTGCTACAACTGGGTGTGTAGCAAATCTGCAGCTGACATCGGTTGACGATGCTCTGCTGGAGAGTTTGGACGTGATCAGATCTGTCCAGATGAGGGAGTGGAATATCTTGATCCATTCCAGTTCGTGCTTCGCACTTGGCTTGATACCTCGCTGCTCGGAGGGTGAGAGAGCTTTCAGCCCTTTTGCTGTTAACTTCAGTTGTACCTTTTTCTGGCAGGTAGAGTGCCCTTCTTGGCAAGTATTGTGGCAATGGGGAAAAGACAGAACACCTGACTCAACTGTGCCCCTAGTTCATTATTTCGACCATTTTTTGTTTTTGGCTTTCTACTAAGACAATTTTGACCAAAATGAGAGTCAGATTAACATGCTTGTTCAATTTTCTGATTCAAAATCATGCAAGTTAGGTTATGAGCACTAAAAATTTTCCTTTTTTGGGTCCAAGAAAAAGGTCCAGTTTTGGAAAAATGGAATAGTTTTCGAGAGAAGATTAGTCAACCTCAGTAAAAATTCTCAAAAACTGTTTTTGCAATCGGCCACTGCTCAATGAGCATAGAACCCACTCTCGAGATGCACAACCTCAGATCCGAAGGAAAATTGCCCCTTGCTTGAAGAGAGCTGCATGGCAACGGAAAGTTGCTCCTTGTTTGAACGGCACCACGGCGCATTGAATGGCAACGGAAAGTTGCCCCTTGTTTGAATGGCACCGCGGCGTATTGAATGGCAACGGTAAGTTGCCCCTTGTTTGAATGGCACCGTAGCGCATTGTAGTCAGTCCTTGAAGTGACGAACACAACCAAATTCTCGGATACAGAGAAGGCGAAGATGATCAAAACCATTACATGGGCACAATCAAATTGAAGTGTTTTACGGCTGGACTTCAGGATGAAGTTGCCTACGTATCCCAAAGATGGGAATCAAGCCTTACGTAGTTCAGGGTTAAGGTACACTCGGGTATTTAACCTCTCATTTTATGCTCTAACTTTTGCCAAGGCGCCCGTTGCAGGTTTTCAACCTTGCGAGCTTTGTTCTTCTTTCTTTTTCATTTCTTTTCTTCTCTTTTTTTTTTCTTTTTTTTCTCTTTTCTTCTTTTTTTCTTTTTTTCTTTTTTTCTTTTTTCTCTTTTCTTCTTTTTTTCTTTTTGCTTTTTGTATATATCTTTTCTTGCTCTAACTTTTGCCTGGGTCGCCCTTTCCGGGTTTTCGGCCCAGCGAGCCTCTCAAAGGGTAAAAGTGTAACAAGTCCATGCCAAATGGTTTTAGGATCTCGAAGCCATCCGTATCCAAGAGAGTGGCTGTTGTTTTGCAAGAGGATTCATCTTCGGCTCTTCGAGCACATCTGACATCTTTGCCCCTAGTTCAAAGGGTACTTCTGTTCTAGCTTTGCAAGCTTCTTCTGATCTTCTGATCTTCTTGATCCGACTTTCCTGGCCTTGTTCGAGGGCTGCTTCAAATCTGGCCACACAGGTCTCACGTCGTAGTTGACCGTTGAACCTTCTGAATTCAAGTTCAAGGTTTGGAAGCAAAGGGGTTGAGTCTCGAGGCTGAGAGCGATCCTAGGCTGCACAATCTCAAGAGCGATTCCACACAGGTCTTCGCAGGACCGCGCAAAACATTTTGTTTTTGAAAATTTTTAAGAAAGCGACAAATCACTCGCGCTAAAGATAGTGTGAAACCAGTCTGGATCAAGCCAGGGTCCTTCTCAGTACTCACGCTAACAAGCATGATTTCATTCATTAAGGGCTTAGCACGCCTCTCTTTCTCTTAGTTGATCAAATTTTTGCAAAACCCGAGGAATTCCTCCCTCTTTGTTTTCACCGCAGCGTTCACAAAGTTTTGGAAAACTCAGGTCATTATAAGGATTTCAAGGCATAGAAAAGACATGGTTCTTAGTCAAATACTGCCATCTCATTTGGAATTTCTGGTACAACTGGCACACGGCAGAAGCAAACACAAAAGCATGAAAAACCACTGCTGTTTATTCAAATCCGTTGGCGTTACTGGCTCCAAGGCAGAAATAGACTCAAAACAAAACGAAAAGACAAACACAAAACAAAATGGTGACGTCCGAGGTAACACCCCCCGGAATCACCAGACTCCTATACAACAGGACTGACTTGATACAACAAGACAGACCCAAAACAAAAGAGACTGACTCAAAACAAAAAGACAGACTCAAAAACAAAACAACAAGACTGACCCAATACCTAAGTCAGAACGTATAAAAACCAGCATTCACAAATGCTCAAAACAGTGCGTGCCATACACCATATCTGAAATAAACTGAACGCCGCCCGCAGGTGGTTCATCCCCCGATCACATAGTCACATTATCCCCCACAAGCTCACTGATCTAGTGATGATAGACTTTGCAAGACTGGTGCAGCGATGACCCTGTTGTCAAACAGATCCTGTACATCATGGCGCAGACGAAAGCAACTATCAGTGTCATGACCGGTTTGTTGATGGTAGGCACAGTACTTAGTCCGGTCATGCTTTGGAGGAAGAGGATCAAGTAAAGGCTGTTGTTCCAATGGTTTCAAATGTCCTTTCCGGATGAAGACCTCTAGAGCCTTTGACAAAGGCATATAAAGTGGGGTGAAAATCCTCTTGACTCGGGGAGGATATTTGGCCATCTGCGAGCTACTTCGGATGCACCGGTGAATGGGGTAGCTTTTTTTGATGTGGTGGTGGTGACCATGCCCACTTCAGAAGATCTTGCAGTTGTATCATCGCTGGTGGTCGCATTCGAATTGCGGGAAAACGCCCGCCTAGGCTGCTCCTTCTTCTGGTCAATAAGGCCCTGCTTCATGGCATCTTCGATCTGTACTCCCATCTCATGCAAATCTGAAAAGGTATGGAAGGGGAGCACGATCATTTTCTGCATTAGTTTGGGCTGGAGGTTGCGCACAACCATCTGTATTTGATCCTTATCCGTTGGCCTAATGGTCATCATTGAGGCCTTCGCCCTCCAGCGGGTTACAAAGTCAGAGAAGCCCTCTTTCGACTCTTGCCTGGTCGTCTCGAGATCACGGGTTGTGATCTCGATCTGGGTATTGTATGAATATTGTGCGACGAAGGCCTCGACCATCTCCTCCCAGCTTCGTTTCACTGAATCCTCCAATTTGGCGTACCAGATGGCCGCAATACCCGACAGGGTCCTGCCAAAAAGGGAGAGCTTCTGTAATCTTGTCAAGCCCATCGGGCGCAGAACATCTGAAAACAAACTCAGGTGGACCATGGGATCTCCTGACCCGTCAAAACGGTCGATGTGAGGCATCTTGAACCTGTCCGGCAACGTCACCACCGAATCAGTAAATCCATCTCCAATGTCCGGGATGGAGTTGACTCCCTGAGATTTCTTAAACATCTTCTCAAGTTTGCTCAATTTCAACGCTGTAGGGTCGACCTCGAACTCGAAGGGAGAGTCCGGCAGATTGGTAGGTGCTTTGGATAGCTGGGGTAAAATTGGGGGCGGAGCAGGCCCTACTGGAATGTCCGTACCTTCCTGGACATTTGGCATCTCCCCAGGTGCTGGAGCTCCTGCTGGGGGAGGAACTTGTTGTGAAGCAGACGCGCCGCTTTGCTGTTGTAGCCTGGTGATGAGCTCAGCTTGTTGAGCCATGATAGCAGCCTGCTGCTTGGAAAATTCCGCTTGGCGGACAGCGTCTTGCTGCATGAGTTTCATAGTTTCCTGCATTTGACGCATCATTGCCTCCATCCCTGATGTATTCTGCTGATCCATCTGACTGACTGGTAGATCTATCTCTATGGCAACAATTGAGACCTCAGTCCAACTGTTAAGGGCCACTAATCTGGTAATTGCTGAATTGGTGATCTGTGCCTGACTAGCCCTTTTACCCTGTTTCTGACGAAGGAACACTGATTTGCCCTTAAATTGAATCTCTGACCTAACAAAG
This sequence comes from Camellia japonica, assembly GCA_030407325.1. Taxonomy (NCBI): domain Eukaryota; kingdom Viridiplantae; phylum Streptophyta; class Magnoliopsida; order Ericales; family Theaceae; genus Camellia; species Camellia japonica. Next base: position 42,928,247 of record JAPPVO010000017.1, read on the forward strand.
TCTATCAGCACTAGTCCAATGTACCCGGGGGATATTGGAGCCTTCTGAAGCTATGGTTCCAGGACTACCTAGCAAAAGAGAAAACAGACAACCCTCAGCTCAACTTCACCAAAACAGATACGAGCATAGCAGGATGACTGTGCCCTCTACTGAATTCTGCCTGCCAAAAAAATCTGCCTCAAATCTGATACCCTCGGGTAAAACTGAATCCCAAAATATTGAATTGGTGCCCGCAGGCCTGATGCCCAAACTCACGAACTGATACATGCATTCCTGTAGAGACGCACTCTAAAGCACATAACAGATAAGTGAGAGCCAAAACACTCCTATGTTGGGGTAGGGTTTCCCTGTCCTATTTTGTCAGGAGCTAGGGTTTCACTACGCACGCAGCGGTTTCAAACAACCTATATCGGGTAAGCAACCTGTCCTAGTTTGGAATGGTCACTATAGATCCGAATATGCACTAGGTCGAATGGTCAAAAAGGGTGCTCGGCAAAACCGGGGTTTGTGTCCCCATACTGGCAGAGCCCATAACCAGTCAGCCTTATGTCATGCCTTGACAAGACAAGCCTCCGGCAAACCGTTCAGGAATAGCAGATGGCAAACACGGTGTCCTAGGCGCATCAATGCAAATGAAATGCAAAGAAACACACAAGTGTAGTCAAAACCAGATATCATGAGTTCGAGTCAAGTTCTCTAAACTCCCCAGCAGAGTTGCCAGAAACTGTAGACAGGCCCGCGGGGGGACCTCGCTACAGCTCGGACTCGATTTTGTTGTCACGGTTCTTAATCTGAACCAAAGAGTCCAAATTCGGCAAATCGTTTTGAGAAAACAGATTTTTAGAAAAGAAGTGCCAAACATGGACTGCTTTGCCAGATACAGAGTCGCCACCTAAATATTTTATTTTGGGAAATTTAGGAAACCCTGACTCGTTGCCTAAGGCCACGTGTCCGTCATCACCAAAGTTGCCTCGGCTCGGGAACTTGGGTACGATTGGGGAAGGTCACTTCGTGAGCACCCCCGCTCGCCCGATCAAAGATCGGCCTCTACTAACCATGATATCTAGTTTTGAAAACATTGTGTGCTCTTATTCCGGTTATTAGCCTAGATTCACTATGTGATGCGCACAGCATACAAGTATAGACCGGGTCGCCTGAATTGGAACAAAACATTTCATGTTTGTTTGTTTGAAAATGGTTTGATGGTGCTACTCGCAAGTAGGCTAAGACGTGGATTTGCCACCCTCAGGTGGGCTTAGAAAAACATGATTTTGCCACTATCTAGTGGGCTTAAAACTCACAGTCAATGATTTGTTCCAATCCAAATAATCCAACCTTCACCCATAGGCATTCAGGCAGTTATATCACATAAGCACATAGCCTCATGGTAAGCATGCTATCATGGCAATCACTCACACGCATGCAAGGATGCTAAAGCATAAAACTCACCGAGTACTCCAAGCCAAAACAGACACCGATTAGAAATCCATGCATGATCCTAACTATACAGAAATGCCTAATGCAACACATGCAAAAATGCAACTATAGCAGGCTCGGCTATTCTAAACATGGCATATGGAATGCTACAGCTAACATGTATTCAACTTAGAATTGAAATACAAATGCAGTTAGTATGATGCGCCGAGCCCGGTGCATGCAAGACAGATGAATGAATGCAAACATGCCATCATGCTGTATGCTAATTGAAACATGCCCTAATCTAACCATCATAAGCAGGTAAATAAAAGGGAAGAAAGACGTGGGGTTGGAAGACATACATCACACTCACGCACACTTATTACAACATTGCCCTCGCGCGGAGGGTCCGAATAATATACAGTCCCAAATGAATAGTACAGTCCGAATAAATAATACAGTCCAAATATGTACAAAAATCCTAATTAATTACCAAATTAACTACGAAAACAATAAACTGGCATGCAAGCCAGGGACTGCCTGGACTCTTCTTCAGATGATGAATGATGTACATCCGGGTTGCCTTTGCGCGGAAATCCACCGTGATGCCCCAATTAGCCTCTGTTTGCAATTGTTTCTTGGAAAGCGCGCCAAGCTCCGGAAGGCTGCTGATTCTTGATTTGTTGCAACAGAGAGCAGGAAAGGGGCATGGCAATGTATTTTCACAAATGTATGCATGCCTCGATCCTCGTGCCACCAATCACGCATCTCGATGCATGATGGCCGAAGAGTCGAATTGCACAACTCAATATGAAATGAATGCACATGAAAATACAACTAAGACCTAACTCCATCATGGATGATCCGGAGTATCGGCGACTGGGAAATTGAGACACGTTCCGTCACTCGGAGTACGAAACGTACCTCGTTTCCCGTGCTTGGGCTAACTCCTATCCCAAACACAATGCAATATGCATGACATGCATGAATGCAACTAAGATACAACCTAACATGCAACATGCTATGAAATGGCATACACGATGCACGAGATAACATGGCATACACAATGCGCTAGCATGCAACCTAGCATACACAATGCGATATGGACTTACACTAATACAAGTGGACCTCAGCCACACTCACATAAGAGGCCATTAGATGAAAAAAGAGACACTCGAAATGTGCGCACACGTGCACGCAAACCGAGGACCGACCCTAAGGCACGAATGCCACTCTAACATGACATGGCAAAGCATGGAATATGGCATACTATCATGAAAATTTCAGAGGCAATAAGTGATGCAAAACAGCCCCGAAAGATGGTAAAACAACACCCGATGCATGGAATAGGTCCCGAAACATGGAATTAGGCATACGAAATGACCTATGGCTATGCAATGCACGCATTATTCGAATATGAAGTGTGAAGAAAGAATCAAGACAGCCCAAAAATAAACATATTTACAGTTTCAAGCAAGGCCAAACAGCGAAACGCAAATGGGGCTAAACTAGCATGCAAAAACGGCCCCAAAAGCAAGATAATGAAGCAAGTGATAGCTTCTGACCCTAAACAGAGAAGGGCCCTTCTACAATGTTGAAGAGGGGCCCAAAATATGATGTTTTACAGTTTACCACAAGCCACAAAAACAGACACAAGTATGGAAAAATTCTCATGCAAAAAGTGGGCCTAAAGGAGGACAAAGAAGTAAGTGATAGTAGGAGAAGGAGCTCAAAATATGACTATCTGTAGTTTGGGTCGGAGCCCAAAAATGCTTGCAAGCAAGGCTCGGGGGCCAAAACACGCAGCCGGGGCCCCGAAAACTGACTGTTAGGCACCGGGAGTGGTGTTCAACCACGAAGTCGGTCTCTTGGACCACAGTGTCCCTCAAAAGGAAGGAAATAAGTTGTGTGCCAAAAACCGGAGCAAACGGAGGTGGTTAAGCGGTCCCGAACCGAGGCATACGGCCGTCGGCTCCGAAAAACCGGAAACCGGGCTCCAAACGGGAAAAATGGCCTACGACCACGAAACGTAGCCTACGGCCACTGAGAGATGATCTACGAGACCTCTCCCTCCCTTCGGGAAGAGAAAACAAAGAAAACGGAGCCTGGTTCGCAAACCGAGGCAAAGCACAAAAGAGTCCGGAAGTCCGGAGGCAAGGCTCGCAGCTAGGACTCCGCAACCTCAGAACGAGCACAACATGCAACATCACCAAGCGCTCAATCGGTGACGTCTGAGTCTTAAGGTCGGTCAAAAATGGGGTGTCTACACATACATGCCCTCAAATGCTGCCAAGATGGTTTGCACTGTCCGAGCCTCAGCTAGAGTAAACCTTGAAAGGAAAACATCCTCCTCACCATGTATGGATGAATTTCCGAACACAATCGCCACTCCCTTCCCGTGAGGGTACTTCAGCATTTCGTGAAGGATAGAAGAGACTGCTTTCACCAAGTGCAGCCAAGGCCTCCCTGGCAGTAAGTTGAAAGTGGCTGGCACATCCAGGACATGAAACTTGACATCTTGTTGAGCTGGGCCCACCTGAACTCGGATTTGCATCGTGCCCATAACCTCCCTACTGGTATTATCATATGCCCGAATCACTTAGGTTGTGGGCATGAAGTCTGCTGGTTTCAGGCTGATGACATAAGCTGTGCGAGAAGGACATACATTAATAGTTGAGCCGGTGTCGACCAGTAACCACTGGTCTTCATTTTTCTGTGCACTCAATAGATATGTACAGGGTTTTGTTGTGAGCTGGGCCCTCAGCGGTATTTCTTTCTCGGAAAAGGTTAGGGTCGGCCCGGCTGCACTTGGGAAGACCAATCCCACAAGTTGTTCAGGGGTAGTGTCAATGGACAGTTTGGCTTTGTCCATTGCTGATAGTACCGCCTGTTGATGCACTCGAGAGGCCATAAGGAGACCCTAGATTGAGATGTCGGCTTGGATTTTCTTCAGTTGTTTCAACATTGCCTCTTCCTCCAGCTGCTTCTCTTTTTGTTTCTCAACCTCTCTATCTTTCCCAAAGGCTTCAGCTTGGTCTAAGTACGGTGGCTTGAAATATTGCCCACTTCTTATCATGTGATCAATCTCCTCAGTATACCACGGGTTGTCTAGAAGGGACTCACCCTAGTCTTCATCGGTGTGAGCTAGAAGTAGCTCGTCGTCTTCCTACCACACCCCTCTTGCAACTGACAAACAATTGTCCGATTCTATTCCGATTCACTCTCACATCACAAGTATCCCCCGCAGGGTGTTAGGCCATTCTAGCTTTTTGTTTGCCTTGAACCCTTTCTTCTTCAAATTGCTTCAATGCAGCTTCCTGTTCTATGTCCTCAGTACTCACAGTACCTAATTCCTGAGCTAAATTCTCAACGGCGGTGTTCTCCGACAGTTTTTCCTTTTCATCGGCCATTCCGGCTACCGTAGTAATTCTTGCTTCTTTTTCTTCTGGTTTTGTTTCAGTTCCTTCCTCCCTATCGGGTTCATTACTCAACCACCTAGAGTTGTTTGTCTATCCATTCAAATCGAACCAGTTAATCTGCACATCCCCTTGATCTTGTTCGTCAAAGAATTGCAGGTTGTCTAAGTCCTTCTCTAGTTCCACCAGATCATCCAAACCTTGGCTCGGGCCATCCTCCTTAACCACATTGACTTCCACTGTAGTTGAAAATACCACTTCTGGCTTGGCTTGATCAACTAGCACAATGTAGCAGCACATATTGTACACCTCCTTAGGCAAGTCCTCAGAGCACTCAGGCAACGGACTCATACTCTCCTCTAAGGCCCTTCTTCTACCATTGTCACCACCATAGGTTTAGGTTGAAGTGTAGATGTGTCCATCATGCATAAATCTGTGCTTTCAGGAATGAACACCGTCGATCTGGGTAAGTGAGAAGGGGTAATATATACGCTAGGGTCATAGAGGAGGCTAGTGTATGGATGAGGTTTAGATTATGAGGTGGGGGAACTTGATTGTGGACCGGGAGAGGGTTGGTAGTTACATTTGGCTTTTGGGGTGGTGCAATCACTTTGTTGTCGATGAGGTCTTGTGTCTCATGATGTAGCCTGAATCATTGGTCGGTGCCACCGTGCTATTGGTGAAACGCGCAGTACCTGGCTAAGTTGTGTTTCGGTGTGAGAGGATCATGTAGTGGGCGAGGCTCTAACGGTTTGAGGTGTCTCTTTTTGATCAGCGCCCTCAAGGCTTGAGATAAAGGCATGTAAAGCGTGGTAAAGGTCCTTTGGGATCAATTAGGGTTAGCTGAGGTTTGTGGAGCTGTATTGGCAAAGGGATTGGCGGTCTTGGTTGTGGTGGTGACAACGCTCACATCCGACGGCCGTGCAGTTGTGCTACCACTGGTGGTTACATTGGAGTTGTACACAAAAGGCCTCATGGCATGCTCTTTTTCATCAGTAATCAACCCCTGTTTCTTGGTGTCTTCAATCTAAACCCCCATCTCATGGAGCTCGGTGAATGTGAACAGCAATAGGACGATCATTTTCTGTAACAACTTCCCATATAGATTGCGGACTACCATTCTTATCTAGTCTTTCTCTAAAGGTCGAGTATTCATCATTGAAGCTTTGGCCCTCCACCGTGTCATGAATTCTGAAAAGCCCTCTTTTGGCTCCTGGCGCGTTGCCTCGAGATCATGAGTTGTGACCTCGATTTGAGTGTTGTAGAAGTACTGTGCAATAAAGTCCTCAGCCATTTCCTTCCAACTCTGCTTTATAGAATCTTCCAGCTTTGCAAACCATATAGCCGCTATTCCTAACAAGGTCTAGCCAAAGAGTGAGAGCTTCTGTAATCTGGTCAGGCCCATCAGCCGCAGAATGTCTAAAAATAGCCGAAGATAAACCATAGGGACCCTTGAGCTATCAAATCTATCGATATGCGACATTTTGAACTGATCTGACAATGTCACTGCAGAGTCGGTATACCCATCTTCTATGTCAAGAATAGAATTAATACCCTGTGCTCTTTTGAATAACTTCTCTAGCTTGTTAACCTTAAGCACCGTCGGGTCAGCCTCAAACTCAAATGGAGCCTCGGTTTGATACACAAGTGCTTTGGAGGCTTGTGGTGGGATTGGCTTTGTCGAATTGCCCTGATTCTCAGCATGGGTGTTAGCAGTATGGACTGTGGCTCTGGGTACTCGGACACCCGTGGAAGGTGCATGAGAAGCAGAAGCCGCTGTCAGTTGTGGCTATTGTTGTTATAGCCTATTTATTACCTTTGCCTGATGTGCTGTGACCTCGGCTAGACGAGCAACGTCTTGCTGCATGGTTTCAACGATTTGCTGGAGGTGGTGGATTAAGTCTTCCATGCTAACCGGGGGATACTGTGCCATCGGAATTGGGGAGTGATCTCGTACTGGACTAGATGTAGAAGACTGAGCTTGACTAGATACAGGTGATCATGGGACTGGTGAATTATGCCTAACTCTTCTCCGTCTAGTAACCGGTGGTAGCGAAGCAAACACAGGTTGTCCCCTAACAAGATCTTCAGATCTGTAAAGCCTTCTGACACGAGTCCAGAGCACTTGGGGGATATCCGAACTTTTCGAAGCTATGATGTTATACTACCTAGCAAAAAGAAATAAAGTAAAAAGAAAGAAGAAATCAGAAAACGCACAGCACCTCAACTCAGATGTTAACAACACACAGATGTAATCAAAGCCGATAGGACTGCACTCAACACTGAATTCTGCCCCTGAAAATTGATACCCAACTTGCAACTGATACGCATGTTCCTGTACAGTTTCACTGTAAAGCACATACCAATTAAGCGAGAGCCAAAACACCCCTATGAGGGGGTAGAGTTACCCTGTCCTAGTTTTGTCAGGAGCTAGGGTTTACTACTCAAACAAAGCGGTTTCACGCAATCTTATATTCGGGTGAGCATCCTGTCCTAGTTTGGAACAGCCTCTATGGCTTTCGATATGCAACTAGGCCAAATGGTCAAAAAAGGTACCTCAGCAAGACTACCTAATATACCTCTCACACCTAACACCGAGAAGTGAAAGGAGGATCAAACGGTACAGCGGTAGTCCAGATGCAAGGGCTGTGTTCCCATTGTGGCAGAGCCCGCGATCGGTCAGCCTTTTGGTAAAGCTTTTTAGGCAAGCCTCTGGCAAACCGTTCAGGAATAGCAGATGGCAAACACAGTGACTTAGGTGCACCAATGCAAATGCAAATGCAAAGAACATATAAGTGTAGATAAAATTTCATATCATGAATTTCAAGTCAAGTTCTCTAAATCCCCAGCAAAGTCGCTAGAAACTATAGCTCGACTTCTTCGCACCCCCTTTCGGAAGTTCGAAATAAGCCCTACAGTTCGAACTCCCACAGTTCTGAATCTAATCTCGCAAGTGCAATGTGAAATTGATAAACACCAAAGAGTCCAAATTTGACAAATCTTTTGGAAAATCGATTTTGAATCAAATTGCCAAAAATGGACTGCTTTGCCAGATACAGAGTTGCCACCTAAATATTTTATTTTGGAGAAATTTAGGAAACCCATGACTCGTGCCAAAGGCCACGTGTCCATCATCACCAAGATTGTCTCGGCTCGAGAACTCAGGTATGAGAGGGAAAGGTCATGAATACATTTGAGCACCCCTACTTGCATCAAAAATCGGCCTCTACTAATCATGATATGATTCTTATCAATATTATATGCTCTTGTTCCGGTTTATTAGGCTAGCATTACTATGTGATGCGCACAAACAAGTACATACTAACTTGCACAAATTGGAACATCTCGAGTCATGTTTGTTTTGAAAATTGTTTCAAAATATGTACCACTTGAAAAAGTGATCGCATATGAACACTTACTCAAATCATTCCAATTCAAGCAATAAGCCTTCATCCATAGGCATTCAAGCAGTTATAGCACTTAAGCATTTAGCCTCATGGTAAGCATGCAAAACATGGCAACAATCACACACATGCGATTATGCTAAAGCAAATAAAAGCTCACCTAGTACTCCAAGCCAAAAGAGAAACTAGTTAGCAAAATGCATGATTGTAACTATGCAATTATGACTAATGCAACACATGCGATATGCAATCTAAATAGGCTCGGTTACCTAACATGACATATGAAACAATTTTGATGTCATGCGGTCTAAGCACGTATCCAAATAATAATTTAAACGATAATGCAGTTAGAATGATGAACCAAGCCTCGGTGCATGCAATACAAATGGATGCAAACATAGAGAATGCTAAACAAAACACGATGCTCCTAATCTAACCATTGTAAGCTGGTAAATAAAAGGAAGAAAGATGTGGGGTTGGAAGACATACACATTATTACATTGCGCTCTCACGAAGGAGAGTCCGAATGAGCTAAGCTAATAATTAAAGCTAAGCTAATTAAGCTAATTATTACAAAACAAAATGAAACTAGCTAAACTAATTAACTAATTATTACAACAAAATATGAATTAACTAACTATTCTAGTTAACTAACTAATTACGAAACAAAATCGGATAACTAATTTACTAACTAATTAGTTACAACACATATCAAAATTAATTAGCTACAACTAATTAATTACAACGGGCAACTAAGCTAAGTATTTAAGCTTAAAACAAACTCAGAATGCAAGGGATGATCATGCACGTGCTCAGTTTCCACCCAAAAAGCCACTGTTTTGCTTCTGAATGCCTCTGTTTGCACAGTTGAACACCAACACTGTTGCCCACTTCCAGAACAGCTCTGCTTGGCCTCAGAAACACATTGCCCATTTTTTCATTAGTGGCCAGCCGGCTAGTGATGAAGGTTGCTAGCAACCAGTGATGGCCGGCCGGCCATCTATCGGCCACCTACCAGTCATGAAAAGTGGTCTGCCGGCCACTGCTGCACAGGTTCATTTTGCTGCAACAGAGGACAAACAAATCATATACAGGGCATTTCAAGGGTTTGTTTGCACAACTCACTCCTCATTTTCATGAGCAAATCAAAGGAGTAGCAAGTTTGGTTCACAAACCATAAATAGATGCAATTACATTGCATGATGGCTTATGAAGCCAAGTGTACAAATTCAATAAATGCAAAACAAGACACAAACCTCCTCTCTTTCATGAATGATCAAGGGAAGTGGTGACCTTGGAATCTTGAATCATTTCATCACTAATGAGTATGAAATGGTTCAAGTTTCCATGTGTTCAATTAACGTCCGATTGAACACAACCAATTGATTATCTTTCACCATTTTAGTTCCAAGTTTTATTTACTCTATTTTAATTACCTTGCCATTCTTTAATCAATTAAGTCCAATGGGTGAGTCAAAGTCCTCTAATGGAAAGAGGGCTCAAAACACAAGTTGCTTTAGGTATGAAAGAACTATCATACCGTTGGTAATGAACCCCTAAAGGGATTAAATCATTAAGTATGAAACCTCAATTTCATACTTGGGCAAACAAGTGACTTGAAACCATTTTCAAAGAAAAATAAAAAGCCAAGAAATGAGGGAGGTTGCAGAGATGATTAAGTGCTGAAAATGAGTGATAAAAGCATAAATAAATGCTATCAACTCAAACAAAGAGGTGTCTAAGGCCTAGAACACCAAGCTTGTGAGGGCAACTATACTACAAGCATGCAAAACAAAGCTCAAATACAACCAACAGCCCAAAATAGTGCTAAAACAGGGTAAACTAAGACTTAACACATGCTGGAATTGAGCTAAAACAAGCTAGATTAAAAGGATAAAACATAGCACAACCTAGGCTAGTACACAAGGAGGGGAGGCTAACCCCTCCAAATTTGAACTTCAAAACATGATTTTGGCCACTAAAAAAGCTCTAAAAATCAGTGTTTAAAAGCTTGGAAAAGGATAGTAAAAGGTTGGGAAACACAATGGCAAAGGTCTCCAAAACAAGGTATAAAGAAGAGCTATTAACCCCTCAACCTTTAATGGCCTTAAACCCAAGTTTCAGCCCCAAAAACACAAAGTTTTGACAGTCCAAACAATTGAAAAATAGTAGGAAAAACAGTAAAGAAAGTAAGCAAATAGGTAAAGCCTTATACCTCTTGAAGAGAAGAAACAATTCCAAGCAACAAAACCAAGTAAACACACCCTCTAGAGCTCAAACCAAGCTTAAAAGTACCCTAGCTCAAAGATAGTGAGATTTGGTTAAGGGTGTATAGGCAAAGGTTAAGGAATTGTAGGCAAAAGTGTAGAGATTTGGTAGAAAAAGAGAGAATTGTAAAGAGAGAGAGAGAGAGAGAGAGAGAGAGAGAGAGAGGAAAATTTTGATCTCAAAATTTTCTAACCTTAAAACATGAGAGAGGGGCCTCCTATATATAGAAAACAAGAAATTCCCTCAAGGAGATCCAGCCTGACACTTGGGGATAGATGCATGCATCTATGCAAACAGCTGGCATAAAATATCTGCAAAATACACTGGTGGCTGACTGGCCATCACTGGTGGTCGGCAAGCCACATCAGTGGCCATTAGCCTAAAAGTGGTGGCCGGCTGGCCATCACTGGTGGTCAGCAAGCCACATCAGTGGCCGGTAGCCCAAAAGTGATGGCCGGCAGCCTTAAAAGGTGGCTGGTAGGCCACCAAAAGTTGCAGGATTGAAGGACTAAGGCTTGGTCCAAAACTGGGACAACAAAGGTATAGGGTTTGAAAGGCTCAAAGTTGTGGCATTTCGCTGAGGACTTTGAGCACTTGGTGAGCATTTAAACTCATCATTGGGTGTGCATGCTATGGCGTCCAAGTCGCAAGAGCCGTCAAAAATGGGGTGTCTACACATACGTGATAAAAACAAGAGAGTTATATACTACAATGTGTATATATATATTTGTATGTTAAAAATTTGAAGGAAAAGGAAAAGAAGAAGAGGTTTTAAAATAAAATAAAAAATTAGATAAAGAAATCAACGAGAAAGAAAGATGAATGTATAGAATACAGTGTTACGGTGAAAAACAGAGTTTCGTGATTTCCATTTTTGCAAAACCCTAGTTCATCTTTTTAATAGTTCACAATCTGCGTATTGTTTTAGCCTAATGCAGACATATTATGATGTAAATTTTGGGATAAAGTGTGTATTGGTGGAAAATGTAGATGGTTTTCCATTCTTACCGTCATGTCGTATTCACATTCTTATCACATGACTAGATTCTATTGAAGATTTAAACAATTAAGTAACAAAAAGGGGACATTGGCATTTGCATGGGGACCAAAGTGAGATTTGACCAAAAGTCTAGGGGATTGATTGTTATAATTTCATGTATAGGGACCAAAGAGGTACTTGAACAGAAGTGCAGAAGGTTGACTATCATGATTTCATGTATAGCGGCCAAAGTGAGATTTGGTGCAAAATGTAATTTATCCAAATATGGTTGTTGAAAGTGTAATCCTGTTCCCACTACCATGTTTAATATTGCTCAAATGTTGTTTCCACTTTGACTAATGATCAATAAGGTTGTTGCCATTTAATATGTGAAAGTGTAATTTATCCATTTAATATTGTCGTTGAAAGAAATGAAATGAAATTTCTTTCTCATTGGGTCAGAAATTAATGTGATGGTAACTCTCTATACAGCTAGAATGTTTTGGTTGTTGAAGGAATAAGTTGTTCCACGTTATCATTAGATAAAACATCTAATAAAAATTAACTTGAAAGTAATAAATCTTATAATTTTAATTGATAAAAATCAATTTGAGACACTAAATGTATATACTCTTAGAGCTTTAAATAATTTCTCAAACCAAGTCAAGTTGGAAGTTATGAAAATTATTCAATATTAGTTGCGACACTATCACAAATGAATAGTCACTGTGCTCGGAGCATCCAATACAACCGTTAAAGGAATTGTAAAACTTAAATCTTGACAGAAAACTCAAAATTGTGATTCGTTAATGGCCTGTCAAATTTTGACAATGACCAAACTTCATGCCAGCAAAATTTGAAAAATAACTAAATGAAAGTAATGTCAAATTGCAGCTCGTTAAAAGAACAACTTTGCATTTTGCCACTGCAAGAAATATGGCTTTTAGCAGCGTTTGAAAAACATCACTAAATTCATCAAAAGCATCACTAAACTTTTAGTGACGTTTTATTGTAAACGTTGATGATGCAATCATCGCTCTATGTTTACAGCGTTTAAAAAATGCCTTCTTTGACTTTTTGGCAATGTTTCGAATACATCAGCCTATAGCTGCTTGTGGCGATGATTTCCAATAGCATGACGTCATGTGGACACCTATAGTGGCGTGTTTTTACAAAACACCATTAAATGTTATTTCCTCCAGTCAACTGGTGTTTTCTTTTCCAAATTAGTTTTACATTGGGTAAATTACACTTTGTACCAAATCTCACTTTGGCTTCTATACATGAAATCATGACAGTCAACCCCCTACACTTCTGGTCAAATCTCAATTTGGTCCATACACTTGAAATTATGACAGTCAACCCCTGTACTTTACCTCAAATCTCACTTTGGTCTCTACACAACTATCAATGTCCCTTTTTCTGTTCGTTTTTAAATATTTAAAAAATCCAGTCATGTGACAAAAATGTGACTATGAAACGAGGGTAAGAGTGGAAAATCATTCATGTTTCCCACCACTACACTTTGTCCAACGTGATAAGCACATGATAGTTATAGACTACAATATATATATATATATATTTGTATGGTAAAAATTGGAAGGAAAAGCCAAAGAAGAAGAGGTTTTGAAAAAAAAAAAAATAGACAAAGAAATCGAAGAGAAAGAAAGATGAATGGACAGAATACAGTGTTACGGTGAAAAATTGAGTTTCGTGATTTCCATTTTTTCAAAACCCTAGTTCATCTTTTTAATAGTCCATAATCTGCGTGTTGTTTTAGCCTAATGCAGTCATATTTTGATGTAAATTTTGGGATAAAGTGTGCATTGGTGGAAAATGTAGATGCTTTTCCATTCTTACCCTCATGTCATATTTACATTCTTATCACATGAGTATATTCGATTAAACATTTAAACAATTGAGTAACAGAAAAGGGACATTGACATTGGTATGGGGAACAAAGTGAGATTTGACCAAAAGTACAGAGGGTTGATTGTTACAATTTCATATATAGAGACCAAAGTGGTATTTGACCAGAAGTGCAGAAGGTTGATTGTTATGACTTCATGTATATTGGCCAAAGTGAGATTTGGTGCAAAGTGTAGGGGCGCAAAGCGTAATTTACCCTAATATGGTTGTTGAAAGTGTAATCCTGTTCCCACTACCATATTTAATACTGCTCGAATCTTGTTCCCACTTTGACTAATGATCAATAACGTTGTTGCCATTTAATATGCGAAAGTGTAATTTATCCATTTAATATGGTCATTGAAAGAAATGAAAGGAAATTTCTTTCTCATTAGGCTAGAAATTAATGTGATGGTAGCACTCTATACAGCTATAATGTTTTGGTTATTAAAGGAATGAGTTGTTCCACGTTATCATTAGATAAAACATCTAATAAAAATTAACCTGAAAGTAACAAATCTTATAATTTTAATTGATAAAAATCAATTTGAGACACTAAGTGTATATACTCTTAGAGCTCTAGATAAGTTTTTCTTAAACCAAGTCAAGTTGGTAGTTATGAAAATTAATTCAATATTAGTTGCGACACTATCACGAATGAATAGTCACTGTGCTTGGAGCATCCAATACAACCGTTAAAGGAATTGTAAAACTTAAATCTTGACAGAAAACTCAAAATTGTGGTTCGTTAATGTCCTGTCAAATTTCAACAATGACCAAACTTTGTGCCAGCAAAATTTGAAAAATAACTAAATGAAAGTAGTGTCAAATTGTAGTTCGTTAAAAGAACAGCTTTGCATTTTGCCACTGCAGGAAATATGGCTTTTAGTGGCATTTGAAAAACATCACTAAATTCATGAAAAATGTCGCTAAAACTTTTAGTGACATGTTATTGTAAATGTTGATGACGCGGCCGTCGCTATATGTTTACAATTTTTAAAAAATGTTGTGTTTGACTTTTTGACGACGTTTTAAAAACATTGCCTTATAGTTGCCGGCGGCGAAGATTTTTGGTACCATGACATCATACAGATACCTATAGTGGCATGTTTTTACAAAACGCCACCAAATGTTATTTCTTCCCTTCAATTGGCGATTGCTTTTTGCATATTAGTTTTACATTGGGTAAATTACACTTTTTACCAAATCTCATTTGGCTCCTACACATGAAATCATGACAGTCAATACCCTGCACTTCTGGTCAAATTCCACTTTGGTCTCTACACAATTGTTAATGTCCCTCTTTCTGTTGCTTCATTTTTAAATCATTAACAAATTCAGTCTTGTGACAAAAATGTGACTACAAAATGATGATAAGAAAGGAATATCATTCATGTTTCCTGCCATTACACTTTGTCCTACATGATAAGCACATGAGAGTTATATAATATATATATATATATATATTCGTATTGTAAAATTTAAGACGAAAATGCAAGAAAGTAGAGCTTTTAAATAATAAAAAAGTGTGACAAACAAATCAAAGAGAAGGAAAGATGAATAGCCAAAAAACTATGTTATGGTGAAAATAGAGTTTCGTAATTTCAAGTTATGCAAAGACCTAGTTCATTTTCTTAATTAATTATTCACAATTCGTGATTTGTTTTAGCCTAATACAGTCATATTTTGATGTAAATTTTGAGATAAAGTGTGTATTGATGGAAAATGTAGATGATTTCCTTTTTTACCCTCATGTCATAGTCACATTCTTATCACATCACTACATTCTGTTAAACATTTAAACAATTGAGTAACAGAAATAGGGCATTAACATTTGTATAGGAACCAAAGTGAGATTTGACCAAAAGTACAGGGGGTTGACTGTTACAATTTCATGTGTAAGGACCAAGTGGTATTTGAGCAGAAATGCAGGAGGTTGACTGTCATGATTTCATGTATAGCGGTCAAAGTGAGATTTGGTGCAAAGTGTATGGGTGCAACGTGTAATTTACCCTAATATGGCTGTTGAAAGTGTAATCTCGCTCCCACTACCATATTTAATATTGCTTAAATCTTGTTCCCACTTTGACTAATGATCAATATGGTTGTTGTCATTTAATATGCGAAAGTGTAATATATCCATTTAATATGGTCGTTGAAAGAAATGAAATGAAATGACTTTCTCATTAGGTCGGAAATTAATGTGATGGTTGCACTCTATACAGTTAGAATGTTTTGGTTGTTGAAGGAATGAGTCATTCCACATTATCACTAGATAAAGCATCTAATAAAAATTAACTTGAAAGTAACAAATCTTAATCTATAAAAATCAATTTGAGACACTAAATGTACGTACTCTTAGAGCTCTAAATAAGTTTTTCTAAAACTAAGTCAAGTTGGTAGTTATGAAAATTATTCAATATTAGTTGCGACACTATCACAAATGAATAGTCACTATGCTTTGGAGCATCCAATATAACCATTAAAAGAATTGTAAAACTTAAATTTTGATAGAAAACTCAAAATTGTGGTTTGTTAATGGCCTGTTAAATTTTGACAATGACCAAACTTTGTGCTAGCAAAATTTGAAAAATAACTAAATGAAAGTAATATCAAGTTGCAGCTCATTAAAAGAACACCTTTGCATTTTGCCACTACAGGAAATATGGCTTTAAGTAGCGTTTGAAAAACGTCACTAAATTCGTCAAAAACGTCTCTAAAACTTTTAGTGTTGTTTTATTGTGAACGTTTATGACGCGGCTATCGCTATATGTTTACGACGTTTAAAAAACGCCGTCTTTGACTTTTTGGTGTTGTTTCAAAAACATTGTCTTATAGTTGCCGGCGGCGAAGATTTTCAGTAGCATGGCTTCATGTGGACACCTATTGTGGCTTATTTTTACAAAACGCCACTAAATGTTATTTCATCCCTTCAATTGGTGATTTCTTTTTCTAGATTAGTTTTACATTGGATAAATTACACTTTGCACCAAGTCTCATTTGGCTCCTACACATGAAATCATGAGAGTCAACGCCTTGTGCTTCTGGTCAAATCTCACTTTAATCCTTACACATGAAATCGTGATAGTCAACCGCTATACTTTTAATCAAATCTCACTTTGGTCTCTACACAACTGTCAATGTTCCTTTTTCTATTACTTCATTTTTAAATCTTTAACAAAATCTAGTCATGTGACAAAAATGTGATTACGCAATAAGGGTAAAAGAGGAAAATCATCTATGTTTCCCACAAATACATTTTGTCCTACGTGATAAGGACATAAGGGTTATATATATATATATAGTTGTATGGTAAAAATTGGGATGAAAAGGCAAAGAAGTAGAGCTTTTAAAATAAAATAAAAAATACGACAAAGAAATCAAGGCAAAAGAAAGATGAGTAGACAAAATGCTGTGTTACGGTGAAAAACAAAGTTTCAGATTTTCGATTTTTGCAAAACCCTAGTTCATTTTCTTAATAGTTCTCAATATGCATTTTGTTGTAGCCTAATGCAGTCATATTTTGATGTAATTTTTTGCATAAAGTGTGTATTGGTGGAAAATGTAGATGCTTTTCCTTTCTTACCCTTATGTCGTATTCATATTTTTATCACATAACTAGATTCTGTTAAACATTTAAACAATTGAGTAACAGAAATGGGACATTAACATTTGTATGGGGACCAAAGTAAGATTTGACCAAAAATACAGGGGGTTGACTGTTACAATTTCATGTGTACGGACTAAAGTGATATTTAACTAGAAGTGTAGGAGGTTAACTTTCATGATTTCATGTGTGGCGGCCAAAGTGGGATTTGGTGCAAGGTATAGGGATTTGGTGCAAGGTCGATCATCTTGCCGACTTATATATTCGGGACATAGTGAGGTTGCACGGGGTCCCAGTGACGATCGTCTCAGATAGAGATCCTCATTTTACTGCTAGGTTGTGGTAGAGTTTGCAGAGTGCCTTGGGCACTAAGTTGACCTTTAGTACGGCTTATCATCCTCAGACTGACGAGCAGTCCGAGCGTACTATTCAGATCCTTGAGGATATGCTTCGGGGTTGTGTCCTTGACTTTAGTGGGACGTGGGAGAGGCACTTGCCCTTGGTGGAGTTTGCCTACAACAACAGCTTTCAGTCTAGTATCGGTATGGCACCGTTTGAGGCCTTGTATAGCCGACCGTGTAGGTCTCCAGTTTGTTGGGCCGAGGTGGTGATGCGCCTTTGTTGGGCCCGGAGTTGGTTAGAGAGACGATGGAGAAAGTTGAGCTTATCCGTAGGAGACTTGTTATAGCCCAGAGTCGCCAAAAGAGTTATGCCGACCGTAGGAGGAGGCCTTTGGTGTTTGAGGTATGTGATCATGTTTTCTTGAAAATATCACCTAGGCGAGGTTTAATGAGGTTTGGGAAGAGTGGGAAGTTATCCCCTCGGTTTATTGGTCCTTTTGAGATCCTTGAGAGGATTGGTGAGGTTGCCTATCGCTTAGCTTTGCCGCCGCAGTTGTCCGGAGTTCATGACGTGTTTCACGTGAGTATGCTTCGGAAGTATGAGCCAGATCCATCGCATGTGTTGGATTGGACTGATTTAGAGGTAGATGAGGATGCCTCGTATGAGGAGAGACTGGTTCGGGTCTTGGATAGGCAGGATCAAGTCTTGCGAGGTAAGACCATTCCCTTGGTAAAAGTCTTGTGGAAACATCACGGAGTGGAGAAAGCCACTTGGGAACGTGAGTTGGAGGTCCGAGAGAAATATCTGGATCTATTTGTGGATGTTTGAGCATGTATTGTATATTTTGTTGTGTTGTTGAACCTTAAGAGTATTGAATATATCTTAGGTTGTAAAACATGATTTATGTTTTGGTTTAATGGAAGTATTTTGGAACTTGCCTCAAAATGGAAGTTTGATATAACATTGCATATGTTGAATATTGTAGAATTGGAAATGTATCATGAACATTAGTTATGATATGAAATTGTTGAAATGGAAGAGTAATGCATGTTGAAATGTATGAGTTGTGAAATGCCTCTTCACAAGAGATGGGAGGACCGGTAATGGGTCAAGTTGTTTAAAGTTGAAATGTAACATTGTTTAAATGGAGAAAAAAAAACTTGTTTTTGAAAACTTGTGCTTAATTTCGGGGATGAAATTCTTTAAGGAGGGGAGGTTATAGCGATCCCGGGTTTTTCCCCTTGTGTACAGTGATCCGGACTTGTTTCCGTGGATGTTAGTAGTTACTTATATCGTGTTTGCATCCTTTTATACTTTGTATTTGAGTTATAGAATGTGTTGGGCAGGTTTATTACAGGTCGGTTGAACTTAGAAACCAAAAGTAGTTGTCCAGATTTTTGCCTTCACGCTCGAGTGGAGCTTTTGACGCTCGAGCGGGCCCTTCGTTGTTGCTTCTCCGCTCGAGCGGATGTTTTGACGCTCGAGCGTGATTTTCCCTCTCCCAGTATTTCCTCTGCAGTGTTGGACGCTCGAGCGGGCGTTTTGATGCTCGAGTGTGAGTTTGTGTGTGACGCTCGAGCGGGGAGTTTTGCGCTCGAGCGGGGACCTAGTTCAGTAAAAATTTTTGGAAGTGTGCATCTGCCGCTCGAGCGGGATTTTTGACGCTCGAGCGGGAGTCTGTGAGTGACGCTCGAGCGGGGTTTTCCACGCTCGAGCGGGACGATTTTTATATAACTTCGGGATTCCACTTTTTGAATCACTTTTTCACATCCTTTTCTCTCTCATCCTTTTCCAAAACTCCATTGTTGAGCCTCTCTCTCTAGAACCTTGCCTTCTCTCTAGGTATTGATCTAGTAGGAGTTATTTCCTCACCTTTGGCCTTTACAAAAAAATTGTTGATCGTCGAAGGCTATCTTTTGATCCAAGAATCTCGGGATTTGGAGCATTTTCGTTTTCTTCATCTTCTTCGTTGGGTGTCAACTTTTGAGGTAGGGATTCCTACTCACTCCTATGGTCTTTGACATAGATTTTTGGTTGTTTTGATAAAGTGTTGAAGTTGAGTAATTTTGGGACTTAGGGTTTCAAAATGTTAAAAGAGAGTTTTGTTATTTTGATTGTAAAATGTGTGTTTTGAGTTTCAAAATAATGATATTGTTGTTGGTGGTTGATTTATGGACCATTGGGTTGTTATTGGAAAAAGAGGTAGAAAACCCTAATTTGTTGTATAAATTAATTGGTATAATTAATTTGGATAAAGTTGTGGATTTATGGAATTGAGTTGGAAATAATGAAATTGACTCATTATATTGTGGAATGGTGGAGTTGGATTTGTTAATCGCTCACTTTTGAAAATATTGATAATTTATCTGTTGGAGCTTTTATTATCTGTTTAGAAATAATTGCTTGGGCTACCGGTGGAGGGTAGTTTTGATTGTTGTACACAATGCATGATGATTAGGCAAACTAAAACTAGTCGATTGAGTATGCTATCGAATATAGCGACTGGAATAATACATTAACTTTATGTCTTGATTGATTGTATATGATCTATGTTTATATACAAGTGTTGTGTGGGAGGAGATAGGGAATGTACTCCACGGTTTAGGGGAGGATAGGGGATGGACCTCTAAACCGGATTTTTGTGTGACATTGATACAGCACTAAAATGTGTATCAAGTGTTGATTACGGAAGTGTCTGAATTGATTTGATATAGCACTAAAATGTATATCGTTATCAATTGAGAAGTATAAACGTGATTCTATGTTATGTTGATACAGCACCGAAATGTGTATCTTTCATGAAGAGTGGAAATGGTGTATGTGTTATTGATACAGCATTAAAATGTGTATCCATCATGAATTTCGAAAGTATTTTAAAAATGTGTCTTAACCTCATTAAGTTATTCGGAAAGTTGTTGAGCCTCTTTTTCAAACTCATAGTTGAAAAAGAAATGGGAAGTGAAATGAAACATGGACATAGTGGTCATGTAATGGAAATGAGATATGAATTGATTTATTGGAATAAAACATTTATCAATTGCTAATGTCTTAGTTACTGCTCATACTGTGTTTAGAATATCTCTACTGGGCGTTGGCTCACCCTATATGGGATATCATTTTCAGGTACAGGTAGCATGTCACCTCCAAGGACATAGCTTGGATGATGACGAGAGTTGAAGACTCTTTTTGTTTGTCTTGTTTGTATTACGTGTATATCAAGCCAAGGGCTTCTTTTGTATAGAGTTAGTACTCTTCTTTTGTGTAACCAAGTGTTGACTTGGAAAGCTGTAAGCCCGTAGGGCATTTGCTTTTGTTGTTAACATGTAATACTGTTGTAAGAACTACTCTGATGAATAGAATTGGTTGATTTCTCTTATGTCAATGCATGTCTAAAGTGATGGGTTTTATGTATTATTTTGAGGGCGTGACAAGTTATGAATGTGTTGGAAATGGACGTAAGTATTGTGTTGAGATTGTGAAAAATGTGAAAGACTTTGAATACTTGTGAACATGTTTTGAAAAGGCAAATCAGATATAAGTCTGGAAAGTGAGAGAAAACGTAATGGGCTTGGTGAAATTGTTTGTCTTCAGAAATTTGTTATAGTTATATGAATATTGGAAAAAGGTAACAAGAAGAAAGAAAAGTGAATTACTTACGTTATTGAATGAAATGAATGACTTTGAGAAAAGTTCTTATATACATATATTTCTGTATAAACTGTCACATTATTTATATAGTATGAGACTAAGCATTCATGATCATAGCTATCTGTAAGTTGTTATTGTTTATGATCATGTTGAGATCCCTACTGGACTTTATGTTCATCCCACATTGCTAATCCTTTTTCAAGTGAACGTTGAGAAGTGTTCTAAGGTCTTGGATCTTCTTTACCTGTTGGCCACGGGGCCTTTTGTTTGTGGCCGGAATGCCATTGATGTAAAAGGGTTAAACCCTTTCTCTTCATTTAGAAGATGTAAGCCTACGGGCAATTTATTTAATTATAACTCTTATTGCATTCATATTATATTCGGATAAGAGAATCTTTATTCATGTGTTCTTGTAAATATAAAGAGTTTCTGTATGTTATCTCTGAAATTGAATCTATAATAATGGTTTGGTAATGGAATCCGAGTAATAAAAAGATGGGGCGTTACAGGGCCGCACGTGCGGGAGGTGAGGCCGCACGTGCAGAGAGGAGGGGAGTGCCCATGGTGTATTCTGCATTATATGCACGTGCAGGAGGAAGTGCGAAAGGAGGTGCAAAGAGAGTGCCGCACGTGCGGGGGTGAGAGCCGCACGTGCAGAGTGGGTGCCCGCACGTGCGGGAATAGGTGCCGCACGTGTGGGATAAAGCTGAGTTCGAAAATCTGCTTTTTCTTTCTTCTTGGGCTGAGTGTATATCACTTCTATACATCTTTCTCTCACTCTAAAATCATCTTTTGCTCCCCATTCTCTCTGAAAGCCTCCACCAAACACCATAAACTCTTGATTTCTTCCAATCCATTGGAGTTTCAACCCAACATCCTTCACTAATTTTGGAGAGCTAAGCGAGGGCTTCGTTGTGTGCAGTGGAGATTGGGTTTCGACACCGTTGGATTTGGGGCTTTCATCTCTTTTCCTTCAAGAACTTGAGATAGGGACTTTTCTTTGAGTTAAATATACATTTTTACAAAGTATGTTGTTATTGGGACTCTTTCATGTGATGATTAAATTTGGGTTTAACTCATGTGTTGTGAATAATTTTAAAGGTGGGTTTCTATAATGGTTTTTTTTTTTTTTTAAATGCCTTGAGATTTTGGGTTATTTTGTTGTAGAGGAGTACTACATTGAAACTGTTTCTTTCAAAATAAAGAGAAGGCCTAGACTATGGAATCCCTAGAAATTGGAAATGTTTTTTTTTAAGAAAATATGATGATGTTAGGAAATTGATTTTTTTGCAAATATTAGGACAATGTTGATTGAAAAGAATTTCATGCAATATGAGGAAATGTTAGTTTTGAAGTTGTTTAAAAATGGGAATAGAGTCATGAGATGACTAAAATGTTGAGAATGCATGGAAATGTGGGAGTGTTGCTACTCTTGGTCAAATATAAATTAAAGTATGTTTATGTTGTTAAATTGCATTGGAAAGGGAGATGGAAATTGTGATTGAAATGGAGGAATTGTGTGGAAACATTGCAAGTGAAAGACTATTGTAATTGCCTTGATATATGTTGCGTTGGTATTTCAATTTATTTGATTGTTTAAAAAAAAAAATTGAATTCAAATTTGAAAACTTTTTCATTGAGAAAGGAATGTTGTGAATTAAGATCTCATTGATATGTTTTGGGGTAAATACGTTGGTAAGTCCGGATAAGGGGTGTAGATGAAATTGATTAAGTTGGCCTGAGTGTCCAAGGTGAAAGATCGAAAACACGCGCGGAGGAGGTACCACGTGCCTTCCGATTAGCGACTGGTAAAGTAGGGATTTGGTAGTGCTAGTTATGCCTACTTGCAGACATCAACCTAGGGATTACTTGAGTCGTATTTACCACCCCTTGACCTTGATGTAAAATTACTAAATTGTTAAATTTTCAAGTTTTCATGGAGCATGACAGTTTTCAAAAAGATGATAACGTGACTTTTTTTTTTTAAAAGCATAGCAAGGCATGTGCATTTCGATTTATAAGACTTGTATAAAATGTATATACTTTGTTAAGAATTTCCTATTGGGCTTTATGCTCACCTTATGGGACTTTGGTGCAGGAAAGGATGTGGTGATTCCGCCAAACTAGGGCGTGGATGTGTATGTTGAGAGCACAAAACTCTTATTTTGTTGTGATTATATTTTTGCAAGCCAAGGGATATATTTGTTTGGGTTCGAGAAACCATTTTGTATAACCGGGCTTAAGCCTTGGACTTTGTAGCCTTGAGGGCATTTATTTACTTTTGTCGGGATGTTCTACATGCTATAGATTCATGTACTAAAAATCGTTGAATGTATATTTGCATGTGGGACTATTTTGTAAAAATCTTTTTGATCATGTAATGTAAGTGTTGGAGATCTAATTCGGTCTATCATGAGGAGTAGTGGTTGGTGTACTTTTATTGTGTAATTTTTTTTTTTTTGGGGGGGGGGGCGGTTACAAAAATTTAATTTTTTTATACTAAAAACAGATAAATTTTTTTTAAAAAAACAACACATTTATTTATTTATTTATTGCACAAACAAATTGTTTCAAAATTGTATTGTTCAATTAGCATCAGTTGAAATTTTACATACATTATGCAACATTGTGTGTTGTGGAAATATTTTTTGCACGAACAAATTGTTTCAAAATTGTATTGATCAATTTGTATCAGTTGAAATTTTACATACATTACACAACATTGTGTGTTGTCGAATATAGAAAAATAAAATAAATAAATAAATAAATAAAATATTTGGTGATGGGTCATCCAAAAATCATCAAAATTGAATTTAATTATAAAAAAGTTATCTAACATAAGTGAGATTAATACATATTTAATCTCTTAGCTAATCATAGGTGCCACATTATTTGGGTTATAGAAATTCTTACATCTTGAGTTTGAGGAAAACGTTTTCCACATATATAATGAATCAGCGCCTAACAAAACGACAGGTGCAAAACTTGAGAAACAAAATAAAATTCAAAATAAATTATAAGGATTATTGGTTTAATTCATTTAGTTTTTATTTTTTTGTACAAAAATTGATAAAATTCACTCATGAAACAATTGTGTCAGTTCAAAATGCTAACAATGAACCAGAGGGGGATGCACATTATAACATAGTTGAAAGTGTGAAATTTAAATTAATGGAATTAAAAATTACAAAGACAAAATAAAAGTTTGCTCAAACTAAATGAATGAAAGGTGAAATTACCATTTTATTGAATATAAAGAGAAGCTACAAAAAGCACTGCTAAAATAATAGGGCCCTGTTGGTAAAAATTTAGTTCAAGCCTAATCAACAATGATTTGATCGACAGGTTCAAATAAATTTCAAGTAAACATAAATAAAAATCAGACTTTGTGGTTGAATTTTATGTCTTAAACAGATTAAGGATTTCCCTAGAGGTAATCAAATCAATAGGAAATGGAACAGAACAAAATATGTATTAATTCGAAAAAATTATCACTTGTAACTAGTTGCAAGAACTCAAATAAGAACCAAAAATTAAAGAAATGCAGCAATCGACAGAAAGAAAAGAAGTAGGGGTTGCAAAAAGCTATTGGTTTAATCTTGTAACGCCCCAAATTTCTAGCGCAAATGATAAGACAACAATCATGGCTCTTTCAAGGAAAACCGAATATAATCTCCAAACTTACATTACATGATATAATAGTTCTTCATGCAACAATATATTAATCCAACAATAAATAAATAAACAAATAAATACCCCCAAGGGTTTACAAATTTCCAAGGCTTGAGCCTGGTTACACAAAACAGTTATTCAAACCCACACAAATATAGCCCTTGGCTTACACACAGAGTCACAGCAAAATGAGAGCACTGTATTCCCAACACACATACTTCTACGCCCCTAGTTAGGTAGGATCACCACATCTTTTCCTGCACAAAAATCCCGTAAGGTAAGCATAAAGCCCAGTAGGAAATTCTTAACAAAGTATATACATTTTATACAAGTCTCAAGAGATGAAATGCACATGCCATGCTATGCCCTTTTGAAAGAAAATCATATCTTCATCTTTGAAAACCATCATGCTCAATGATGTCATGCAATTTCAATTCTTCAAAACATAACACTTCATTTCAAGAGCGGTAAATACGACTTTGCTAATCCCTAGGTTGGTGTCTGCAAGTAGACTATACAAGTACTATCAATTTGTCATTTTTACTAGCATTGACTGGAAGGCTCAACACCTATAATCTATCATTTTTACCAATATTAATTGGAAGGCTCGACACCTATTCAATTTCATCTGCACCACCTGTCAAGACTTACCACCGTATTTACCCCAAAATCAATTCATGGAAACTTGTTTCTCAACATTCTTTTCTAATGCAAGTTTTCAAATCAACTTTCAAAGTTTAATGTAATCAAATGAATTGATATGCCAATAACACAAGATGAATATGAATAATTTTATTCTAATTCATCATCCAAGAAATAACACAATTCCCTCTTTTCAAATATCCTCAACAATTAGTCATTTCAAGACTATTTCAACGTTGTGAACAATAATTTCCAAAATGAACAACAATTCTCATATTCCCTGAAATTCATCATTTTTATAAATATAAATAAGAAATTTTCCAAACATCCATTTATTTTGACACACAAAATGAATAAAACAATATCATTCATGGATTTTCAGTCTCTTTCAAAAAAATCCCCAAATTCTAGGTTTTCTCACCAAAATTATACAACTCAAATCCTTTGGAAAAAAACTTTCCAAAATCATCTTTTCTTCAATCAACAAAGATCAAAACCTATAAGATCATTTTAAAAGAACAAGAGACAAACCCACTTTCAAAATCGCTCAACTTCCTGAATTAACAATCAATTTTCAAAGCTATCGAATGATGATTTCGAAAATCATCTAGATCTTGCAAAAAAATATATATTATATATATAACTCTACGAAAATTCCTACCTCAAGTTTTGAAGAAGAAATGAGATGAAACCCCCAAAATCAACGGTGTCAAAACTCGATCTTCACCGCACATAACGAAGCCCTCAAGAAGTTAACCAACTTTGATGAAGAACCTATGGTAGAACTCTAATGGATCTTGAGAAATCAAGGTTTTAATCCAATTTGGCATAAGGAAATGTACAGAGAAGGGAGATGAAAGGGTTTTTAGAGAGAGAAAGATATACAAAAGTGATCTGAAATATTAGATTCACGAACTGATATAACATGGTCCGCTCGAGCGTGGAAAGCCCCACTCGAGCGTCAAATACACTTTCCCAGTACTTTTGCAGACAAGTCAAACTTTTGAAACCAAACACTCTCCGCTCGAGTGGACAAGCAACTTTTAATGCATTTTGCATTTTTGCTTCAGGGGCGCTACCCCTCAACCTCGCCAAGGCATTGCCCTAGGACCCGCCACGGGGCGCTGCCCCTTGGACCCTTGCGAGCTGACCGGGCAGCTCGATCCCCAACATACTCAGCGAAGTGGCAAAACTGGATCGCTACAACCTTCTCCCCTTAAAGAATTTTGTCCCTGAAATTTCAAATCAAACTACCCAAACAAAGGGTTTCTAGCGATCAAAACCACGCTATTTCATTTTCAAATCACAATATTAACTCTCAACCAAATTCCACCATTTCCACCATGGTTATCTCATTGACAACAACCTCCCAAATACACATAAGATGAAATGTCCCAAAAAGTAATGGCAACTCTAAACAACCTTATGCTTAAAACAACAACGCACATATCAACATGTGGTTAACAACTTTAAATACGTTTCCCTCAACACTAGGGAATATTACAAAGAAAAGCAACTTAAGCATTTTCAAATAAATCCGGATATTTGGAGCGGACTTCCGCCTCCCTTTCCCACGTCACTTCTTCAACCCCATGGTGTCTCCACAACACCTTTACCAACGGTATACACTTGCTCCCGGGTATCTAATATTTGAACCGGTCGTTCTTCGTAAGAGACATCTTCATCTACCTCCAAGTCAACCCAATCAAGAACATGAGAAGGGTCAGAAGGGTCGGGTTCATACTTCCTAAGCAGATACATGAAATACGTTGTGAACTCCCGAAAGTTGTGGCAGTAAAGCTAACTGGTATGCCACCTTCCCAATTCGCTCTAAGATCTCAAAAGGCCCAATGAACCTTGGAGATAAATTGCCACTCTTACCAAATCTCATCAAACCCCGCCTTGGTGAGATTTTTAGAAACACATGGTCACCAAATTCAAAAGATAAAGGTCATCTCCTCTTATCAGCATAACTCTTTTGTCGGCTTTGGGTCGTAGCTAACCTCTTTCGAATGAGAACAACTTTCTCGGTTGTCTCTCTAACAATTTCCGGAACCAGTAACGGTGCATCACCCACTTCGGCCCAACAAACCGGTGATCTACAAGGTTGGCCATATAAGGCCTCAAATGGTGTCATCCCAATACTAGCTTGGTAACTATTGTTGTAAGCAAACTCAATCAATGGTAAGTGCCTTTCCCAATGCCCCTTAAAATCAAGGACACAAGCTCTAAGCATGTCCTCCAAAATCTGAATGGTATATTCCAACTGTCCATCGGTTTGAGGATAATAAGCGATGCTAAGAGTCAACTTAGTTCCTAACACCTCTTGAAAGCTTTGCCATAATCGGGCAGTAAAACGAGGATCCCTATCCGACACAATAGTCACAGGGACTCCATGAAATCGAACTATCTCTCTAATGTACAACTCTGCCAAGTGTTCAACTGAGTCAATGGTGCACATCAGAATAAAATGGGTAGACTTAGTCAACCTATCAACAATCACCCAAATGACGTCACTGCCTCGTTGTGTTCTAGGAAGCCTAACTACAAAATCCATGGTAACACACTCTCATTTCCACTTGGCTATCGGTAAGGGTTGTAACAAACCCGCTGGTATTTGGTGTTCGGCCATCACTTGTTGACAAGTAAGGCACTTCGATACAAATAAAGCGACATCCCGTTTCATACCCCTCCACCAAAACTGACGACTAAGATCATGATACATTTTAGTGCCTCTTGGGTGTACCGTAAGGCGTGAGTGATGGAACTCCCGAAGTACTTCCTCTCTACAAGATTTTGGTACAAACAAATGGTCTATGTAACGTACACTCAGATCTGAGTGAACATTCAAACCTTTCTTTTCCTTCCCATTGGAAATCTTAACACGGATTGATTCCACATCACGGTCTCCTCGTTGTGCCTCTATGACCTTACTAACCAAGGTAGGTTGAGCATTCAAAGTAAACAAGGTAGCACTCTCTCCGGACTCACCCAAGTGCAAATCAAACTTGCCAATAACATCTAGCATATCCCATTCCCGAATGGCCACACTTGCCAAACTACTCACAGATTTTCGACTCAAAGCATCGGCTACCACATTGGCCTTCCCTGGATGATAGTGTAACTCAAAGTCATAATCCTCCATAAATTCCACCTCCGTTGTCATAAATTCAAGTCTTTTTGAGAAAACAAATACTTTAGACTCTTATGATCAGAGAAGACTTCAAACTTCTCATCGTACAAGTAATGCCTCCAAATTTTCAAAGCAAAAATCACCACTACTAATTCTAGATCATGGGTGGGGTAATTTTTCTCATGAGTTTTCAATTGTCGTGAACCGTAAGCTACAACTTTTCCCTCTTGCATCAAGACACAACCAAGTCCATCTTCGGACGCATCACAATAGACAGTGTAATTCAAACCCCTTTCCAGAATTATCAAAACCGGTGCGGTAGTTAATCTAGTCTTAAGCTCTTAGAATGACTTTTCACAAGCGTCACTCCACACAAATTTGATACTCTTTCTAGTCAACCTAGTCAAAGGTGCAGCTAGTCTAAAAAAGTCCCTACAAAACGTCAATAATACCTCGCTAATCCCAAGAAACTCCGAATTTCAAAAACATTCTTGGGTTATTCCCAATCCTGTACGGCATATATCTTTGAGGAGTCCACAGTCACTCCCTCTCTAGACACTACATGCCCCAAAAACTTCGCCTCTGTTAACCAAAACTCGCATTTTTTGAATTTGGCATACAATTGGTGCTCACTAAGTAAACCCAGCACTACTCGCAAGTGAGTCTCGTGTTCCTCTTTAGAGGTTGAATAAATCAAGATGTCGTCCACAAAGACGACCACAAAACAGTCCAAGTATTCTTGAAAAATTCTGTTCATCAAATCCATAAAGGAAACCGGTGCATTGGTCAACCCAATAGGCATTACAAGGAATTCATAGTGGCCATAACGAGTACGAAAGGCCGTCTTCTGAATGTCCTCCTCCCGGACTCTCAACTGATGGTACCCCGACCTCAAATCTATTTTTGAGAAGCAACGAGACCCTCTAAGTTGGTCAAACAAATCATCTATTCTGGGTAGAGGATACTTGTTCTTAACTGTAGCTCTATTCAACTTGCGGTAATCAATACACAACCGCAGAGATCCATCATTCTTCTTCGCAAAGAGAGTCGGCGCTCTCCAAGTCGATGTACTAGGGCGAATGAAGCCCTTGTCTAAAAGTTCTTGGAGTTGAATCTTCAACTCATGCAATTCGGCGGGCGCAAATCTATACGGTGACATGGAAATTGGTGACGTGCCAGGCACTAATTCAATAGAGAACTCAATCTCCTGGTGAGGTGGTAAACTAGTAAGATCTTCTGGAAAGACATTTGGGTATTCACAAACTACCCTTGGTAACTCAACACGAGCCCTGTCATTCTCACTATCCCAGAGAGTTGCAAGAAGGCCACTAAGCTTGCTCCTACTACGAAGGTCAACAACTGGTGACAAGGCTCTATCAACTCGGTTCCCCAAAAATAGAACGATCACCACCCGAAGTGCACACTGTAACTCTCTAATGGTAACAATCAATCACAGCTTGATAAGAATACAGCCAGTCCATGCCTAAAATGACATCAAAACTCGACATATCTAGCAACACAAGCAAACGGAAGTCGACGCCTGACAACTTCTATTTCACAATCACGACAACCTCGGTCTAAATCAACTGTACCCCCAACAGGTGACTCTATTCTGAGTGGAGGCACTAACCGTGCTACCTCTAACCCCAATGCAGAAGCAAATGTAGTAATTATAAATGAATGAGACGCACCCGTGTCTATCAATGCATTAACCAAAAAATTACACACAACAAAAATACCTCTCACAACTGAGGATTCTGGCAACTGCTCTGGCACGGTAACAGCATACACGCACCCCTATGGCCCCTGATTAACTTGTTCCCCTCTCGGAGCATAGGCCTGTTGTACTGACTAAGCCGAAGTGGCTCCCTGATTAACTTGCGAACCTTGGACTGATTGAGTCTGCTGGTGGCTTTGAGTTTGCCTCGACCCTGATGCGCCATATGCGCCTCCCAACTGTGGGCAAGTTCTCTTCATATACCTCGGCTAACCACACTGATAACAATTAAACCCTTGACCTTTATTCTGAGACTGAGATTGACTTTGAGATTGGTTAGGTGGTGGTAACATTAACTGCCCTCCTTCCTTCTGTGGGCATGAGAAGGTTTTGTGACCCGGTTGGCCACACTTGAAACATGAGAAGCTACTCGATGCACTTTTTCTCGGACCTGCACTAGGCAAAGGAAAAGTGGATCTAGACTACTGTGGTTGGGACTGGGATGATAGGTGTTCCTACTCTTCTTGTTCTACCTATAGTCTCCTTGAGACTCTTGGCCCCTTGACCTCGAACTCCGAAGCCTCTACTCCTCAGTTTGTATGGAAATTTCTACGTGTGTTGCCGTCTTCACAAGACGGTCATATTCCCGAATCATATTTCCGACAAGCTTTAACATAATTTTTGTTTTCAATTTCTTTTTAAATTCAATGCAGCGGTGTTCTTTCGTTACCACCAACTCTGGTGCAAATCTGGACAAACTAGAGAAGACCGCCTTAAACTCGGCCACGGGCATGTCGAGTTGTTTGAGGTCTTTAAACTCTTGCCTCAATCTCTCTCTAGCAGTGGGAGGTATGTACTTATCTTGGAAAGCAACCGCAAAGGCTTCCCATGTCGGCTCCACTCTACCCTTGGCATATTTCTACCATTGACCCGCGTCTCTCTTAAGGTAGTAACTCGCTAGAGTTACTCGTAGTTCACTATCTTCGAGGTGAAGCATCTCAAATGTCTTCACAGTTTGTTCGAGCCACTCATCCGCTTTCTTGGGCTCGGGACCATCATGGAACTCATCTGGTTTGGCCCGCAAGAACTCTCTAGTAAGGAAACTTGCCCTTGACTCCGCGGTGTTCTTTCGGGCTTGATTCTCCACCCTCAACAAGTTCATAGACTCTCTTAAAGCCCTTGCCATTTCTCGAGCTAGGGCCCCCATTGCGGTTAGACCCGCTTGTCCCACCTGCTCAGCCACATTAGCTTGGCCTGCTTGCTCGGCCATATTAGCTTGACCAAACCTTCTTCTTGCACCGGAACCTTATAGACCGATACCTCATGCACACCTCGGCGAGCCCTACCACGCCTCTCGCCTCTACCACCACGGACTTGACCCCTTCCTGACATCCTAATAAAGGACACAAGAGAAATAATTTAGCACATTAACTCATATATGCTCGTAACTTGACTCACACGTTCGACTACAACAATTCTATATATTTCTCTACTATATACACAATTTAATTTCACTCCACATAAGCACTTAGTCATGTAAACACATACGGATTATATTCTTATGATGAGATTCGTCCCACGAAAAATCAAGAATTCTTAGTAGAATGAGTATTGATCAAGTACCCTTCTAATAAGACCTCAAGGAATTTAACAAGCGTAAACATCTCAAAAGTCCAATCCCATACCCATTTAGTCACATAAGCATGTTGTTTCATAGTCACAAAATGCATATCACTTCCTAAACATGCTAAATGAACCCATTATGGTTAAACAACCACTTCCCACGAGCTCCAAGTATTCAAACCCTGTAGCTCTAATACCAAGTTGTAACGCCCCAAATTTCTAGCCCAAATGAGAAGACAACAATCATGGCTCTTTCAAGGAAAACCGAATATAAATCTCCAAACTTACATCACATGATACAATAGTTCTTCACGCAACAATACATTAATCAAACAACAAGTAAATAAACAAATAAATACCCTTAAGGGTTTACAAGTTTCCAAGGCTTGAGCCTGGTTACACAAAACGGTTATTCAAACCCACACAAACACAGCCCTTGGCTTACACGCAGAGTCATAGCAAAATGAGGGCATTGTACTCCCAACACACATACTTCCACGCCCCTAGTTGGGTGGAATCACCACATCTTTTCCTGCACAAAAATCCCGTAAGGTAAGCATAAAGCCCAGTAGGAAATTCTTAACAAAGTATATACATTTTATACAAGTCTCAAGAGATGAAATGCACATGCCATGCTATGCCCCTTTGAAAGAAAATCACATCTTCATCTTTGAAAACCATTATGCTCAATGATGTCATGCAATTTCAATTCTTCAAAACTTAACAATTCATTTCAAGAGCGGTAAATACGACTTTGCTAATCCCTAGGTTAGTGTCTGCAAGTAGTCTATACAAGTACTACCAATTTGTCATTTTTACCAGCATTGACTGGAAAGCTCGACACCTATAATCTGTCATTTTTACCAGTATTAACTGGAAGACTCGACACTTATTCAATTTCATCTACACCATCTGTCAAGACTTACCATCGTATTTATCCCAAAATCAATTCATGGAAACTTATTTCTCAACATTCTTTTCTAATGCAAGTTTTCAAATCAACTTTCAAAGTCTAATGTAATCAAATGAATTGTTATGCCAATAACACAAAATGAATATAAATATTTTTATTCCAATTCATCATCCAAGAAATAACACAATTCCCTCTTTTCAAGTATCCTCAACAATTAGTCATTTTAAGACTATTTCAACGTTGTGAACAACAATTTTCAAAATGAACAACAATTCTCATATTCCCTAAAATTCATCATTTATATAAATATAAATAAGAAAATTTTCAAACATCCATTTATTTTGACACACATAATAAATAAAACAATATCATTCATGGATTTTCAGTCTCTTTAAAAAAAAATCCCCAAATTTTAGGTTTTCTCACCAAAACTATACAACTCAAATTCTTTGAAAAAAAACTTTCCAAAATCATCTTTTCTTCAATCAACGAAGATCAAAACCCATAAGATCATTTTAAAAGAATAAGAGACAAACCCACTTTCAAAATTGCTCAAGTTCTTAAATTAACAATCAATTTTCAGAGCTATCGAAAGATGATTTCGAAAATCATCTAGATCTTGCAAAAATGTAGAAATTGAAAATCATCTAGAAATTGAAGGTTTAATTTCTTTTCCTTTTAAAATAGAAATTGAAGGTTTTGAACCATATTGATTGAAGAAAGATGATTTTGGGGAGATTCTTCTAAATATTTTGGAGATGAATGGTTTTGGTGAGAAAACCTAAAAATTGAGTCTTTTCTTTGAAAGATGTTCAAAATCCTTGGAAGATTTTGTCATATTTATTTTGTGTACCAAAATAAATGGATGTTTTGAAAATTATTTATTTATATATAAATGACGAATTTTGTGAAAAAAATGAGAAATGTTGTTTCTTTTGGAAATTGTTGTCAAAATG
This sequence comes from Camellia japonica, assembly GCA_030407325.1. Classification (NCBI taxonomy): domain Eukaryota; kingdom Viridiplantae; phylum Streptophyta; class Magnoliopsida; order Ericales; family Theaceae; genus Camellia; species Camellia japonica. Next base: position 42,961,891 of record JAPPVO010000017.1, read on the forward strand.
TTGATTTAGTCTTGAATTGACTAAATTGTTGAGATTGCTCGAAATATGGGAATTACGTTATTCTCTTGAATGAATTGGATATAAAGTGTGTATATATATATATATATATATTCATCTTGTGGAATTGTATTGAAAAGAGGATTGAGAATTTTGATTACAATGGTATATTGTGTAGAACAATTGAATATGGAAGTAATGTTGCATTGCATTATTAAGCATACATTGGCATTTCAATTCATTGGACTATGTTAAGCTTTGGAAATTTGCATTGAAAAAAGAATGTTGGGAAATGGGTTTTCCTAAAATGGTTTTTGGGGTAAATACGGTGGTAAGTCTTGATAGGTGGTATAGATGAAATTGTTTAAGTTGGCTTGAGTGTCCTTGGTGAAAGACCAGAAAGTCGTGCGGATAGGTGTCGAGCCTTCCGGTTAGTACCGGTAAAAATGACAATTGGTAGCACTCGTATAGTCTACTTGCAGACACTGTCCTAGGGATTACCAGAGTTGTATTTACCGCCCCCTTAAATTAAATTGATAAATTTTGAACAGTTGAAGTTGCATAACATCATTGAGCATGATGGTTTTCAAAAGATGAAGATGTGTTTTATTTTCAAAAAGGCATGACATGGCATGTGCATTCATCTCTTGAGACTTGTATAAAATGTATATACTTTGTTAAGGATTTCCTACTGGGCTTTGTGCTCATCCTATCGGATTTTTGTGCAGGAAAAGACGTGGTGAATCCACCTAATTGAAGGCGTGGAAATGTGTGTGTTGAGAGCACTAAAGTTCTCATTTGTTGTGATCCTATTTGTAAGCCAACGGCTATGTATGTGTGGGTTTGAATAACCATTTTGTGTACCGGGCTTAAGCCTTTGAAGATTGTAAACCCTTGGGGGTGCTTATTTGGTTATTTACTTATTGTTGAATCAATTTAATATCGCATGAGGAACTATTATTATTATGTAATGCAAGTATGAGAAATTATATTTGGTTTTCCTTTAAGAGAGCCATGATTGTTGCATTATCATTTGGACTATAAATTTGGGGCGTTACAGATTCTATTTAATGTTTGGAATGGGGATGAGTTTTCAAAAGATTGTAATTACATTTCATTGATAAAGTATGTGAGTTAGAAATCGATGAAAACTTAAACCCACTTTAGTGTCATATGTTATTGCTATTGATGAACCTATTGCTTGAAGTTTTAGTTTTGATAACTGGTAAGGGATTGCCACGTTGGCATTTAAATGAGGAAATTTTTGGAAAGGTAAGAAAATGTTTGACTTTGGAAGTTTGTTTTATATAAGGAATATTGTTGAATTGTCTTGAAAAGACTAAGTTAGAAGTTGTTGATTTACATGTGGTAAACAAATGAACATTGGCATTATTATATTATCTCTTGGGATTGTATCATGATATTACATTGATAGGGATATGGAAATTGATCACAATGGAGAATTGTGTAGAGGAAATTGGAAATGGAATCATATGAAAGATTGTACATTTTGCATTATCATTTTATCGAACGACTATTGAAATTGATTTTTAATCTTGCATTGGAAGGTTATGGTTTTAAAAGAGAAATTGTTTTATGAAACAAGATCTATTGTTTTGTTTTTGGTAAATACGTTGGCAAGTCCGGATAGGGGGTGTAGTTGGTATTGGTTAAGTTGGCCTGAGTGTCCATAGTGACAGACCAGAAACCCGCACGGATAGGTGTCGAGCCTTCTAGTTAATAATGGTAAAAATGACAGATTATAGGTGTCGAGCCTTCCAGTTAATACTAGTAAAAATGACAGATTACAGGTGTCGAGCCTTCCAATTAATACTGGTAAAAATGACAAATTGGTAGTACTTGTATAGTCTACTTGCAAACACCAGCCTAGGGATTACCTGAGTCGTATTTACTATTTTTGAATTTTATTGAAATTGTCGGATTAATGTGTTTTCAAAATGGTATTGTGCGTAAGATTTTCAAAAGATGAGAAAAATATTTTGAGCATGACATGCATATGCATTCATCTCATAAGACTGTATAAAATGGATTTAATGAATTGTTTAATTATTTGATTCAATTGATAATGATATAATTGAATGAATTGAAAAGAATGTCCTGTTGCTATTGAAACAAGTTTATTTATTTAAATTAACTTGTTGTGGTTAATTAAATAAATTGGATTTAAGAGATTATGTAATAAAATCAAATGGTTTTGACATAATATGATTTCACGTATATGTATGAGTATTTTGGTACCCGCATATCTTCTAATGTTTTAATATGAGATTGCTTGGTGGGCTAGTGGTTGCTCACCCCCTGTCTGTACATGTGTACAGGGAATGCTTTTCGGATTTGAAGATCAAACAATGGGTTTTACCATTTCATAAGTGTAATGTAGTGATGGATTGCACTACTTCATTTGTTGTTTGGCTGAGTGCTATTTTTTTATATAAAGAGTAGTGTCCTCTCTTTTATTGTAAGCCTCAGGGCATTTCTTTTATTTGTATGTAAATGTCATTGTTGTATAACGAGAAGGAGTATGTATATTTAATTATTCATCATTTCATCCCCAAGGATGAAATGTTATTTGTAAATGGACTTAATTAATGAATATTAGTAATGTTATCCGAGTAATAAAATACGGGGCGTGACAACACTAAACAACTAGCCATTAAATTGGTCTTCATGCAAAGTATAACTATTTAGCCATTGGCTATTATTAGTTTAGCCAAGTATTGGCTATTATATATGGCTATTTTTTTTTATTCCATCAAACTTATAAGTATAAGATGTTTTTGTTAACTAGTTCATCAAAATTAACTTTTGATGTGAATCACAAACCCATGGGGGTCATTAAGTAGCAGAAACCATAATATCAAATGGTTTTAGAAAATCAAAAATTTTGACAAATTTAACAATGTCAAAAAATTCAAATTCAACAAATGCGGGTTGTTCATAATTTTCAGCCATGTTTGGCTTAAAATTATGCCCCCCAAGTGAATCTTCACCATTATTTTGTAATGAATTTTTAACATTTTTTAGAGAAGGGTGTAACACCCCAATATTTACACCACGATATGCTACGAACCCAATATATGAACAATAAGCACATGTATACAATTCAATAATTGGGATCTATCACATTCTCGTAAATTTCTTGTCAAGCTCAAAACAATAAAATTACAATACACGATAATATAAAAATATCCATCTTAATTGCCACAAGGGCTTACACTTTTCAAGACTAAGAGTCTTGATTCAAACAAATAAAATTCCAAACTTGACAAACAAGTTCAATGGCTGAAGGCGAACGCCATCAAAGAAGCTTCGGCGCTCCACCTTGAATTCAATTCTCTTTTCGACACTATCATGGTATACCTTCAACACCTGGATTTTTAGGATATCCAGCCCATAAAAAGGGAGTGAGCTTTGACGCTCAGTGGGAAATAAACTTAACAACAAATAAGCATGCTCAAAGTGATTATGTTCATGCAATGTCATGCCATGCATACAACTTATTTTTTTATTAGAAAACCAATTTGTAACTTGCTAAATTTGTATTCCAAGTTTTGACCCAATTCATTAACCATTGAGTTAACCATGAACCATCATTTTATAATTAATTTCCATGTTACATGTCACAAACACTCCCTACATTCACTGGCCACCAAGCACAGTAGGGCAAGTGGGCATATCTTACTTTTAGAAAACCTCTACATTTACCGGCCACCAAGCACGGAGGGGCAATTAGACACCCATTTTATTCTTAAAACATCTCCACATTTTCCGGCCACCGAGCACGGAGGGGCAATTGGACACCCATCAATCATTGTAACTGTTTCCCACATTTTCCGGCCTACAAGCACAGAAGGGCAATTGGGCACCTTTACCAACATACCGATAACATCCCCACATTTTCCGGCCTACAAGCATGGAAGGGCAATCGGGCACCTCAACACACACAACACATTTCAAAGTAACCCATTTTAATTAACTCAACACACTTGGCCCAAAGCCATGAAGATACAATGCAATGCAATGCAAATGGGTTGCCAATATTATAGTTTGCCTAAGGTTCAAATCATTACTACAAAAATAATTAACATGAAACATAAACAAAGCAATCTCAACAATTTCCATAATCATCTCATATAGCAACATCAATTCCAAATCCTCCATTGTGCCAACATCATGTGAATATCAACTCAAAATGACTCAAGTTCCTCTTAGAAACATTTCTTAAGTAAGTTATCTCATTTCCAATAAACTTCCAAACTAAGGTTCCAAAATAATTTAATCCACAACTTCTATCCCCACACTAGTTTCATCAAATTATTAGGATTTACCCATTTCATAGTTTCCATATAGTCCAATACCATATTAATGTCAATTTTAACATAAAACTATCAATTAGTCCAAAATCCCCGTTTACTCAATATTTCAAACCTAGGGTTTTAAAGAAAATTGGGGGTTTTCCTCTTTTCTTAGTTAAATCCTCAAATCATCAATTAATATTTATGAATATGCTAAAAACATTCAACACCCTTTGAAAATTTGAGTGAAAACCCCATTTGTGAATAAACAACAAGCCATTAATGTTTCTAACCCATAATCAACTTAAAATCCTAAAATGTCACCAAAATCACTTTGAATCATAAATATTTAAGGCTAAGAGAACTCCCTACCTCAAGATTGGAAGCAAAGAAGCTAGATCAAAAGCGTTCTTTCGAAAATCCAAAATCTAATCGGTTGAAAATGTTGATCTTCACTTGTTCTTCATCTTTGACGCAAGATCCATGGTGGATTGTTGGTAAGAATGGATGAAATCAAAGTTTTGGGGGCTAGGTTTTCGGACATAGAGGAGGGGAGAAGAAGAGAGAATGAAAAAGTAAAGTTTTTGGGCCAAAAAGTCGCTTTATAATGTCTATTAGCGACCTGGTCGCTCGAGTGTGGAAAAGAAGCTCTCAGATTTTTTGAAAAACGCACTCTTCAATCGAGCGAAGAAAGTCTCGCTCGAGCGAGAATGCTTCCAGCACAGAAACTCAAAATTGAAACAAGCATAACTCTCTCGTTCGGACTCCGTTTTAGGTGGTTCTTGTGTCCAAATCGAAGTCCCGGAAACAAGCTTTCCAATGGTTCCAGCCTCACATCCAAATTCAAAGTATGGAAAAACAAAAGGGCAAAAGAGTAAAGGCTGGTCAAAAACAAAAATTCAAACTTGGGGCTTTTGATCTAATCTTGCCTAAATATCTTGTTAAGGCTTCAATTAAGGTTCCAAACATCACCCAAGGGTCCTCAATTATAATATTTAAAGTTCATTTGCCAACCCATCAATACCAAAAGTCTGACAACCAGACAAGTTTTAAGGTGATGAGCACCAATTTACACCAATCCGATATGTATTAGAATGGGGTTCTTCTTTTTTAGCCATTAATAGCTTGTCACTTTTTGCCACGTTTGGGAAAACATCATGCCCCCCAAGTGAACCTTTACCATTAGAATTCTGAATATTTTTTGAGAGAAGGGGTTGTTTTTTAATTTTAGCTATCAATGGCCTATGAAATTTTTTTAAAGTCATATTATCTTCATGACTTGGTGTGCTAACCCTTCGAGCCACATACTTTGGCTCTTCAAAACAATATGTATTAACCTTATGCGTCACATTATTTTCATATCTTAATTTTTCATTGGCCATTATGTCTTCTAATTTTTGCTTCCAATATAGAATTTCTTCATCAATTAGGAAAAATTGGCCTTTAAGTAGATGAATTTTTTTCATCATAGTAATTTAAATCTCTTTGTGTAAAATAATAAGGAGATGACAAAATTATTTGAAATATTTGCCTATAAAGAGAATTAATTTCTTATTTTAGAGCCATGATTTTACTCCCACACCAATAAATATCAGCATCACAATGCCAAATTATTCTTTTCATATCATTTGTCATGTCATTGTGTTGGCAATAAGCAGTAGAACCACCACCATAACACTAATAATTTTCGGCATATGAGATATTCCACTAATAATATGTATCCATGAAAACACTACCACTCTATTTGCAGTTTGCGTCCATGGGTTCACAAGATGTAAACATACCTGTTAAAGGCATGATTCCAGAAGGACAAGTCTACTTCTTCACCATCATCACTCCAAGTTAGAATAGTCTCACCAGACGTGCCAATTTATGTTGGTAAAAATTTAGTTCAAGTCTAATCAACAATGATTTGATCGATAGGCTCGAATAAATTTCAAATCAACACAAATAAAAATCAAGCTTTGTGGTTGAGTTATATGCCTTAAATAGATTAAGGACTTTCTAGGAGGTAATTGAATGAAGAGGAAATGGAACAAAACAGAATATGTATTAATTCGAATAAATTCTCACTTGTCACTAGTTGCAAAAACTTAAACAAGAACAAAAAATTGAAAATATATAGCAATCGACAAAAAGAAAAGAAGTGGGGGTTGGAAAAAGCTACTGGTTTAATCTACTCCTAAAATGCCAAGTTAAACTACTCGTAGATAAACTCTTTGCAAGTGTGATTGATGATTGAGATGTCATTTTTTCATTCTTCAAGTCCTCCTTTTATACTTGGCCACCTCATGTTATAGCTATCAATTCATGATCTTCATTGATCTTTGCTCTACTTAACCATATCACATATTTTCATAGGAACTACTTGCATATTTTGTGCTTTGACTTGATATCAAGGTTTTGAACAGCGATTGCGGTTGTCGTAACGGTTACGGTGAAGCAGTAGCGGTTGCGCGGTGTAAAGGTCGTAGCATAACGGTTGCGGTAACCAAAACCATGATTTTTTTATTTTTATTTTTCGCACAATATGAAGAAAACTTACCGATACACATATTTTTTTTTTCAGAATCACATTTGTTGGGATTTAAAATAAATTTTGATTGATTTTTGTTAATATTTAAGTATGATCCAATATATTTCATATTTTCAAATCACTATAAAATGAGCTTTTTACATTTTAAGTTAATGATTTTAAGAATAATTGATTTTAAATGTTTACAAATTATTTTTTACCAATATCTGAACTAACTGAATAAACAATATTCACAATTATTAAATGAAAGGATTATAAAATAAAATTTGTGCCATAAATTAAATAAAAAAAAGTTATAAAGAAAAAAATTCATATAAGATTTTCTTTGAACTTGGATCATTTGAGTATTTGTTCTTTTTTGTAATCTTTTATTTATTTATTTTTATTTTTTTTTGGGAAAAGGAAGCTATTCAGAATATTGTAAAAAGGTGTAACAGTGTCTAACGAACTATTACAGTACGGCTACGGCCGTTACATAATACCAAAACAACCATTACACATGTGAATTTTCGTCACACCGCTATAGCAGCCGTAACAGGTGACGGTAACCACCACAACCGTTACGTAACGGCATTACATAAGGATTGCGGCCGCTTTTTAAAACCTTGCTTGATATTGATCCCCCGATTTTAGCATATGGTTTCTAATTGATTTCAACAAGATATATTTATTGGCTTTATTTAATCTTTTCAAACCACGTCATCATCTCTTCCATCCCACATTACTAACATACTTGTCACGCTATGCCAGCATACCTATCGATAGAAATAATAATAAAAGCAAATGTGGTCAAGGTTATTCTTTGAAAATAGTTTATAATTTCAATCAACAGACCATAATCAAATTTGATCATAATTAATAGGTCATAATCGACAGTTTTATAATTTCAATCGACAGTCCATAATCCAATTTGACCATAATCAATAGGTCATAATCAACAGAAAAATAAAATTTGGTGCAAACAAGCCCCAAAAACAAGGAAAAAGGAAACAAACATAGATGAAAACTCGTTGGCAAGGAACCAACCGAAAGCATATCCTAAAAAGCAGACGAATTTCCAGTTGAAGGTCTCAATTTCACTTGAACCACTTTGAAATTTTACTAATAGCAGAGAACAAAATATTCTTTCCTTCGTTCGCCTTCTTTTGTCCTTCCTCCAATTCATGATTGTTGTGAATTGGCCCAATATAAATAACATGAGGTTTATCCGCAGTTTGCTTTAGTGCAAGAAGCTCCTCAGGGACCTTGTAAATAAAAGGGATCGATAGCTGAGAAGATGGTTGGCCAGCCTCCTTATTTGCTTTCAACTTCTTGAGATGAGAATGGATTTCACGTAGACTTGTGTATGTGTTATAATATCAGTTTATATAGTCAATAGTGAAAGCATTTATGTGATGGAATGGTGGTAATGCCATGATTCATTCCTGCGTTTAATCTGCATGAGAAGTGCTGCAAAAAACATGAATTTCCCCAAAAAAAGTACTTGTGCATAAAAGAAAATATGCGCATGCACTTTTTTTGGAAAATTTTTGTTACTAATAAGTATATACCTGAAGCTGCATTCAACAAATACCAGTGAAATTAAGCCTTTGTTTGGCAATGACTTTTTTAGTTGGCTTTTTGAATTTTTTTAGCCTAGGACTTTTTGGTTCGTTTGGTATTCTTGATTGGCTTTTTTCGCTTTTTAGCTTTGGAATTGTGGATTTTTTTTTTGTTCTTTTGTGATTTTGGGCTTTTTGTGATTTTTTGACTTTTTTTTGTCCTTCTGTGATTTTTTAGCCCAACTCAAAAACCAAACAACCCCTAAAAGAAAATTATTGGACAAATTACATTGATAGTCCCTATATCTTAATTTTTGTATCATTTTGATTCTTATAATTTCTAATTGGTTTGATTTGACATTTAATTTATAATTTTGTCTTAATTTAATTAGATTGCTTATAATTGTTAACATTTTTAAATGAAAAATATGCACAAAAGTGACATATGTCATGCTTTTAAAAGCAAAATTATAAACTTGGTCAAATCAATGAGTTAACTTCAATTAATTCAGTGACAATTTTCCATCAAAAATACTAACGGCATTATCAATTGGACTAAATTAACACAAAATCTAAAATTAAGGGTAAAAATTGAGCTAGCTAAAAATGTAAGGACCAAAACGACACAAGTAACAAAATGTATGAACTGTAGATGTAATTTGCCCAAAATTATATTTGTAGCTTGTGTCACGTCAATTTGATCAAGTTTATAATTTTAATTGCAATCAATTATATCATTAAATTTTTTACATTGTGTTAATTTAGTAAAATTAATTACTTGCTTTTAAAAATTAGATTGAACTCAGTTTATTTACTCTAAAGATCTGTCATCCAATTTGATCATTTTAGTTCTAATTGCAATCAATTCTATCATTAAATTTTGAATAATACTATATGCACCAATTTGCATACTAATTAATGTATTAACAAATGATGTAGTATAATTTTAGAGGTTTTAAATTTTTATAATTTGTATAATGGGTGAGGTCGTAATGTTGAAGTGGCAATATGTTAGTACACTAATTGTTATATCAATTAGTACGTGTAGCACCACCGTTAAATTTTTCACATTGTGTCAATTTAGTAAAAATAATAACTCATTTTTAAAAATCAGATTGAACTCAAGAAGCAAAATAGTTTATTTACTCTAAGGATCTGTTATCCAATTTGAAATTATTTATTTAATTTTGAATTAAATAATTTTCCGTTGTTTTTTGTTTAATTTTTTAGAGAAATGGTATGGTCCATATGTACCCTACCCAAAAAATGTGTAACTTTACTACAAAATTTTGTAACATTAATTACAAAATGCATAATCTCGCCACAAATTGGTGTAACAAAAAATATTGTAACTGTGTGTGTCAATTTCCGACCACACTGCCAAACAGGTACTCAGCTAGAGAACACCGGCAGAATAGATTAAGCCTGAACGACTTGCAACAGAAAGGAGAGATTCCGGCGGTGGTTCGTCCACCCGGAGGCACTCCGACGATCAAGTCAGTTATCTCTCAAAGATAGCAAAAGTGCTTAACTCACTATTCAGAGCATAAAAAGTATACCTTAGACCCATGAGGGTGCCTCTCTTTTATAGCCAACACAAACCTAGTCCCAATAGAAGCCTAGCTTCAATGGACTTAGGATTACTGCTAATCTTGGACTCCCAGTAGGATTGGGATAAACTCTCTAAGAGTCTTATCTTTACCCAAACTGAAGTCATCTCTCATTCTAGGACTTTTGTCCCTTATCCGCTTATCCTGGATTCCGGTATCTTCGCAGATAACCTCGGCCTAGCCGAGATCATCTCGGCATCATGACCAGGACACGTGGCACCTTGGCTGGCACATCGGTGACACCTCGGCCACGTGTTGTCATTTAAAAATTATGTCCCCACAACTGCCCCCTAAGTTCTATTACCTCGGCATCCTGAGGTGATGGAACCTATATCATTCCTTCCTTTAATCATGACCCTGGTTTAACTTCAACTTGTAAATTTTTCTTAAAATTTCAACAAGTGTTAAACATGACCTTGGTTTAATTTCAACTTGTAAATTTTTTTTAAAATTTCAACAAGTGTTAAACATGACATCAGTTTAACTTCAATTTGTAAATTTTTCTTAAAATTTCAACAAGTGTTAAACATGTCCTCGGTTTAACTTCAACTTGTAAATTTAAAATTTCAACAAGTGTTAAACATGTCCTCGATTTAACTTCAACTTGTAAATTTAAATTTCAACAATTATTAAACACATCCTCAGTTTAACTTCAACTTGTAAATTGAAAATTTCAACAAGTGTTAAACATATTCTCGATTTAACTTCAACTTGTAAATTTAAATTTCAACAAGTGTTAAACACGTCATCGGTTTAACTTCAACTTGTAAATTTAAAATTTCAACAAGTGTTAAACATGTTCTCGATCTAACTTCAACTTGTAAATTTAAATTTCAACAAGTGTTAAACACGTCCTCGGTTTAACTTCAACTTGTAAATTTAAAATTTCAACAACTGTTAAACATGACCTCAGTTTAACTTCAACTTGTAAATTTTTCTTAAAAATTTCAACAAGTGTTAAACCGATCTTGGCTTGAAAATTCCAACTCCCAAGCATCATTCTCCAGCCCTCTACATGGCTTCCACATACTTCTTTGTGGACCTTATATAAAAAGTCTTTAACTTAGGCTGAGCTTTTCTCTTCTCGGACTTAATTATCTAGGCCGAGATCTTGTCTTCTGGAATCTGGGATCTGCTCACTTTAGGTTAAGCTCTTCTCTTCTCGGACCTAATCATCTAGGCCGAGATCGTGTCTTCTGGGATTCTCCATGCCCGACCTCTCGCGAAGGCCAGTGAGAATGTCCCTTGGTCCCACCATGCTGAGGGACTGCAGGAACCATTTTCTGCCCTCCTTTCTGGACATCTTTTTTGGCCGCTGGAATCGGCATATCTTGTAGCGGGAACGGTGGCGGCATGACGTTGTTCTGCATCAAGAAATTGACGACCGTTTGCAGGTCCACCAATTTGTTCGCCATTCCCTTTATCTCATCGTCCCTGCACAGGCATCTATCTTTCCATACTTGGAGGTCGTCCTCATTATAATACCCGCTCTGGTCCAATTTCTTCGGTACGCCGCCCTCCTGGCCGACGTTCTTTCCTCCATGATTCTTATTACGATTCTCTTCGTTGTAGTTGTCTTCTTCGACGTCAAGGTCAATATGTTTCCCACTCTCAGTAGGGGTGTCATCCCCAACCTTCTCTTTATGTCCGTCGTTGGCTATCTATTCTCCTTTCGTTTCCACAGACGGCGCCAAATTGTGTGTGTCAATTTTCGACCACACTGCCAAACAGGTACTCAGCTAGAGAGCACCGACAGAATAGATTAAGCGCAAACGAATTGCAATAGAAAGAAGAGATTCCGGCGGTGGTTCGTCCACCCGGGGGCACTCCGACAATCAAGTCAGTTATCTCTCAAAGATAGCAAAAGTGCTTAACTCACTATTCATAGCATAAAAAGCATACCTTAGACCCATGAGGGTGCCTCTCTTTTATAGCCAACACAAACCTAGTCCCAATAGAAACCTAGCTTCAATGGACTTAGGATCACTGCTAATCTTGGACTCCCAGTAGGATTGGGATAAACTCTCTAAGAGTCTTATCTTTACTCAAACTGAAGTCCTCTCTCATTCTAGGACTTTTGTCCCTTATCCGCTTATCCCGGATTCCAGTATCTTCGTAGATAACCTCGGCCTAGCCGAGATCATCTCGGCGTCATGACAAGTGGCACCTCGGCTGGCACTTCGGTGACACCTCGACCACGTGTTGTCATTCAAAAATTATGTCCCCACAGTAACTAAGCCACAAACTTTTGCAATGTCAACCACAAAATTTTAGACATTTTAGTATGCGCCAATTTGTATGGCAAGGATATGTATTTTGTGATTGATATTACAAAATTTTATGAAAAAATTACATATTTTTGCGGTACGATTTCCCAAATTTGTAGCATATGTTATTAATGTGGTAGCAATGTTATTAATGTAGAAAATTAAAGAGTAAAATTAAGGGGAAATTACAATTAAGTTGACTTTTCATAAAATAATTATATATTCATAGAAAAGTTTAATATTTTAGGGGTTTATTGCACTTTCTACCTCTAAATTATTGCCAAATTGTCTATTTAGTTATTGAACTATCGATTGAGTCTATTAAATCCTTAAAGTATATGAATTAAAGTTTGTCCTTAAATTATCAATTGAATCTATTAAGTCCTTAAAATATTTAATTGAAACCTATTTAGTTCCTACAAGGATACAAAATTAAAATATATGCTTGTAAAAATTAATAAAAGATCATATCTAATTAAATTTTTGCTACAAAAAAATTTAAAATTTTATTTTGTCTTTAAAATGTGTTTTTATTTCATTATGTGATGAAATTGTATTAGAGTTTGATTTCTCAGTTTTGCAATAAAATTATATGAATATTAGATATATTGAAGAAGTAGAATTAGATAATTTAAATAATAACATTTGCTACATATAATAATAGAAAAATAATATATTAATTAAATTACAAAAAGAATTGAGCAAAAAATTTAAAAACAATCAGTTAGAAATTATAAACGAAATCTGACATATAATATTGTATAAAGACAACCAGATATCCATTTTAAAAGATAAATAATAAAATACTATAGATAAGTACCCTTACCCTTATAAAAGAAATTTATCATAAGAGCAAACACCCATTTTTTGTTGGAAAGTAAGCTTGATAGCTACCAAAACAAATCTGTGCTCAGAGATTGCTTCAACGTTTGTAGGCTTAGCATTTAATGTGTTCACACTACTAGCTGTAGTTGCAATTAATGCGTTCACACTGATAGCTATATTTTCATTAAATGTGTTCACACAGCTAGTTTATCTATAAATAGCTAATGTATCAGAGTGATATGTGTGTGGGAGAAAGAAAATAAAGAGTGCTTTGTTTGTTTGTGTTTTTTCTCAGAATTATTTTGAGTGAATTTAATTTCAGTTTGGTTCAGTGTTAATCCTCTCTTTGTGAATCACCAACGGTGTTTTACACCCCACTCCCAACAGTGGTATCAGAGCCGGTTTTGTGCATTTTCAGGAAAACATAGTGTGTTTTTCAAAAATTGCCCAGAAATCAAAGTGGTCAAAATCCATTTTTGATCACATCAACTTGAAGCTCCTGACGAGACGAGCACAACTGTGAAAATCGCGTCGAAAACGGATCTCAAACGACTCCGCACGCGCCACTGACGCCATTCTCACGCGTGCCTACGCGTTCACGCGCTGCCAAAGGAAGAAGACGCATGATCCCACACACGTGTGGCGCGTGCACAAGACGACTTGACGTCATTGCTGACGTCATCGCGCCGCTGACCAGCTTTGACCTAGCCGAGCCATCATTAAACAAAGCCGCTAACCGAGCTGAGCCTGAGTCGCGCCGCTAACCAAGCCGCGTTGATTACACCGCTAACATCAGCACACCGAGGATTAATCCAGTGCAACGCAGCTAAGGTGCAGCCGTAAATCTAAAGCTACAAAACTATTTTGGCTTGATCTGAGCCATTCGGAGTCCATTTCTGATGATCCAATAGTGCTTTCTAACTATTTGGAATATTGCGGACACATCTGTACGATGAGAATTTGTAAATTCCATCCTGAAAATTGGCAGTTTTTTAAAGACAACCAATGGCCAACACAAACAATTTCTTTTAACCCCAGTTTCCAAAACTCAACAAGGAGAACTATGAAAATTGGAGTATTCAAATGCAAGTCCTACTAGCCTCACAAGATTTGTAGGAGTTAGTGGATCGAGGATATGACGAGCCAACTACTCTCGAAGATGAAGGAAATTTAAATGAAGCTCAGAAGACAGCATTAAAAGATTCAAGGAAGGAAGATAAAAAAAGGCCTTGTATCTACTCTATCAAGGCATTGATGAGTCAAGTTTTGAGAAGATTTCAGCAGCTGCAACCTCTAAAGAGGCATGGAGTATTCTTCGCAATTCACACCATGAAATTGAGAAAACGATCAGAGTTCGACTCCAGATGTTACGTAGCGAATTCGAGATGCTGCACATGAATGAGAATGAGTCAATTTCTGAGTACTTTAACAGAACATTGACCATTGTTAATTAGATGAGAAGATATGGAGAGAAAATGAAATCTCTTCAAGTGATAGAGAAGATTCTACAATCACTCAGTCCCAAGTTCGAGCACATGGTTATAGCAATAGAAGAGTCCAAGGATCTCAGTGCTATGACCACCGATGAGTTGATGACAAAGGATCAACAAGAAGACTCCCTTAAGTTCTCTACAGCAAGCTCTTCAATCAAAGTTGTCTTTCAGAGATGACAAAAACGAGCAAGGGAGGACATCACAAAGAAGCCGAGAAAGAGGCCGTGGTTACAATAACCGAAGTTTTGGTTTTCGAGGAAGAGACGGAAGAGGTCCAACCGGAGGAGGAAGAAGTCAACCACACTTTACTCCAAGAGGAAGAGCAAAAGGAAGAGGAGGTGGTTATAATAACTGAACAGGAGTTAACAAAAGCAATGTTTAGTGCTACCAGTGCCACAAGTTTGGACATTACAACAATGAATGCCAAAGTAGAGCAACAACAGAAGCCGGAGAGCAAACAAATTTTGCTGAGGAGGAAACAAACAAAGTTGGACCTACAGTCCTGTTTGTCCACCATGGAGACACTGAAAACCAAAACAATGTTTGGTATCTAGATTCGGGAGCCAGTAATCACATGTGTGGTAAAAGAGAGTTGTTCGTTTAGTTTAATGAGACTGTACAAGCACAAGTCTCATTTGGTGATTCTTCAAAGACTCCAGTGAAAGGAAGAGGTAATATTCTGATCAAGCTCAAGAATGGAGATCATGATTACATCTCCAATGTTTATTATGTTCCTGCCATGAAGAACAACATTTTGAGTATGTGACAACTCCTAGAGAAAGGATACGACATCAGCATGAAAGCTTGTCATCTTACCATCAAAGACAATTATGGTAATTTGATCGCTCAGGTAAGAATGTCCAAGAATCGGATGTTTGCACTGAATATCCAACATGATGCTGCGAAGTGTTTAAGTGCCATCATCAAAGACAAAGACTGGCTATGACATTTGAGGTTTGGACATCTCAACTTTGGAAGTTTGAAGCTGTTGTCAAGCAAGATTATGGTGAAAGGGCTCCCTCATATTGCTCGTACTAATGAGATCTATGAAAGCTGCATTCTTGGCAAGCATCACAGAATTAGCTTTGCCAAAGAAGTGAAGTGGAGAGCAACAAAGCCGCTGGAGCTAGTGCACACTGATGTGTGTGGTCCATTGAAACCAATGTCAAATGGACAGAATAGATATTTTCTTACCTTCATTGATGATTATAGCCGGAAGACATGGGTGTATTTTCTTAAAACAAAGTCGGAGGTGTTCAGTATCTTCAAAGAATTCAAAGCTTTTGTAGAGAAGCAAAGCGGCTACTACATCAAGACATTGCGATTAGATCAAGGTGGAGAATATACATTAGATGCTTTCGAGAATTATTGCAAAGAGCATGGAATCAAGCATCAAACAACACCATCCTATACGTTACAGCTGAATGGTGTTACTGAAAGGAAGAATCACACAATCTTAGATATGGCAAGGAGCATGTTGAAAGGAAAGGGACTACCCAAACAATTTTGGGCTGAAGCCGTATCATGTGCTGTGTATCTATTAAACAGATATCCAACCAAGAGCTTTCATTCTATGACTCCAGAAGAAGCTTGGAGTTCACATAAGCCAAGTGTCAACCATTTTAGAATATTTGGGTGTGTTGCGTACACCAAGATTCCAGAAGCAAGAAGAACCAAGCTTGATAATAAGGGAGAAAAATGTATCCTTGTCAGATATGGAGACAGAACAACGGGATACAAGTTGTATAATCCCATTACCAGAAAGGTGATCATAAGTAGAGATGTGATATTTGAAGAAGAAGAAGCTTGGAACTGGAATCAATATAAAGTTGTTAAAGATACAGAACTCATTCTTGAAGATGAAACATCAAAAGCTCCAGTTGAAATTACAAGAGAAGTTCAAGATGAGCCAAAAACTCCTCCACATAGAATACCGGCACCTAGATCACTAGTTTCTCACTGAAGTGCTGCATCATTATCATCATCAGCATCATCAGATGATAGCTTTTTCAAACAACTAAGACCAATGAGAAATTTGCAGGAGATATATGAAGTTATAGAAGAAGCAGATCTGAATTTGTTCTGCCTACTCGCAGATAGTGATCCACTTACTTTCTCAGAAGCCATCCAAGAAGATAAATGGAAAAAGTAATGGATGAAGAAATTCATGCCATTGAAAAAAATGACACATGGCAGCTTACCAGTCTACCGGAGAAGCACAAACCCATTGGAGCGAAATGGGTATACAAGACAAAGAGGAATGCACAAGGTGAAGTACAACGCTGTAAGGCAAGGTTAGTTCCAAAAGGTTACAAGCAGAGAGCTGGAATTGATTATGGAGAGGTGTTTGCTCTAGTTGCCCGGTTGGAGACTATCAGGCTAATGATTTCTTTGGTTGCCTAGCACAAGTGGCAGATTTATCAACTTGATGTGAAATCTGCATTTCTTAATGGTTTTCTTGAAGAAGAAATCTATATTGAACATGTAACGCCCTCAAAATTTAACCCATTAAATATAAAACAAGACATGCATTATTAAAAGAAAAACATTATATCATTTGAATCATCAGAGTATTACGAAATAAAACATCAAAATAAATGCCCTACGGGCTTACATCTTGCCAAGCCAACACTTGGACACAATTTCATGAGTTCTAACTCAAACAAATAAAGCCCTGGGCTTGAATGTTTACAAAATTCAAATAAAACAACTAAAACAAATAAGACAAGTCTTCAAGTCCAAATCCTCACAAGCTAAGTCTTTGGAGGTAGTGAACCACCTGAACCTGAAAATGAAGTTCCCATATAGGGTGAGCCACAGCCCAGTAGAGAAATACTAAACCAAGCATAAGAATTAACTAAAGCATTAGCATTCGATACATGGTTAACACAAGATAATCAATTTCCAATTTCATGACATGAATGTCTACTTTGTCTATGACATATTGTCTATGACACCTTTCACTTTCCAATATTTATTCAACTTTCGAGTTATATCATTATGGCTCAGAACCTGGCCAACCACAATAGTGATCCAGATGTCACAAAAATAAATGAGACTAAAGCTCAAACCACAACACTTCCATACTTCCAACTGATACACATTATAATGATGTATCATATCAACAACAAATAGCAATAAGCACACATATGAGTGATGCTGCTGGAGTCCATCCCCTATCTCCTCCCAACAAATCCGGTTTAGAGGTACATCCCCTATCTTCCCCTAAACCGTGGAGTTCATCCCCTATCTTCTCCAAACAACATGCATATGCAATGAAACACACAATTGCCATATACAACACATAATCAATACAAGTAATGTTCTGTACTAATTCAACAGTCAACATAAGTGACTTAATTCCAGTTATACCTAAGCCACATGCAAGGTCTACAACAATCACGACTATCCTCCACCGATAGCCTAAAACAGTTATTTCTAAACAAGAAATAAATACAACAATAATGTAAACTCAACATTCTCATAGGTAAGTATTTAAACTACCCAACTATATCATTAATCTCATAATTTCCCCAATTTCATGAATTAAACCCAATTCCACATTTTTCCCTTAAATTAATTAAACAAATTAATCTAAGCCAAAACCCTAAGGTTTCTCCCAAAATTACCAAACTACCCCCACATATCAAAATACCAACACTTAGGATTAAAGCGTATAAATGGAGTAGGAAATCCCTACCTCGAAGCAAGAACCCAAAAAGAAGAAGTCGGAGATGATAGCCCACACTCCAAAGTGCTCCAAATCAATAACCGTTCAGATTAAAAGAAAGCCCTCACTCTCCTCTATCTTATTTGTAAAGCAACTAGGGTAAAAACACACCCTAACTAGATCAAACTTAGGAGAGAAGGTGAGTTGGGAGAGAGAAAATTCGTAACTAGGGTTTCTGGATCAAAAAGTTGTAAAAAAAATGATTTAAAACCGTTTCTGCGTATTTAAACTGGACAGGCTCGCTCGAGCGAAGACATGGTCGCTCGAGCGACCAGACACAAAAATCCACGCTCGAGCGAAGAAAGCTCGTTCGAGCCAAAAACTCGATGCTTCAGGTCTGCAACCCAGAAGCTCGCTCGAGCGACGAAATGCTCGCTCGAGCGAAGAACTCGAAAACATACACCTCGCTCGCTCGAGCGAAGAAATGCTCGCTCGAGCCAAGAAACACATCTCTCAGGTCTAAGTACTAGACGCAATTGCTCGCTCGAGCCAAGGAAATCTCGCTCGAGCGAAGAACCAAAAATGAAGACCTCGCTCGAGCGAAGAGAAGCTCGCTCGAGCGACCAAGCCAAAAACTGAACATGCAGACTTGGTTTCTAAACCCAACCAATCTGCAACCAACCTGCTAAACACATCCTATAACCCAAGAATAAGAAATTAAAGGACAATAACAACAAATATAACAGCGGAATCCACGGAACGTAAGTCCGGATACAATAATCAAATGGGAAAAAGACCGGGGTCGCTATAGAACAACCTTCGGGGTATGTTCAGAATGGGCATGAAGACAAAGTGTACAAATTGAAGAAAGCACTTTATGGATTGAAACAAGCTCTGCGTGCATGGAATACTAGAATTGATCAGTATTTTCATGACAATGGTTTTGAAAAATGTCCATATGAGCACGCACTATATTTGAAGAAGGAAGCTGACGGAAGCATGTTGCTTGCTTGTCTTTATGTTGATGATCTAATTTTCACTGGAAACAATCCAGCCATGTTCAAAGACTTTTAAAGAAGCATGGTCCAAGAATTTGAAATGACAGATATTGGATTGATGGCTCATTTTCTCGGCATTGAAGTGGCACAAGAAAAGATGGAATTTTTATTTCCCAAAGTGGCTATGCCAAGGAAATTCTCAAGAGATATGGAATGGAAAATTGCAATCCAGTGAACACTCCTGTAGACAGTGGAGAGGAGCTCAAAAAAGGTACAAAGGCAGGTGATGTGGATACAACTTATTTCAAGAGCCTAGTTGGAAATCTTTGCTATCTTACTTGCACCAGGCCAGACATACTCTATGACATAAGACTGATTAGCAGATATATGGAAACACCAGATCAATCACATATTTATGCAGCAAAGAGGATTCCTCGTTACATCAACGATATAGTCGATGATGGTTTATTCTATAAATCAACTGATAATTTCAATTTTGTTGGCTACTCAGATAGCGACTGGGGACGTGACTTGGATGAACAGAAAAGTACTACAGGATTTACTTTCTTTATGAGAGATACAGCCGTCACATAGTCGTCCAAGAAGGAAGCCATTGTGACATTATCGACTTGCGAATCTGAGTATGTTGCAGCCAACGCAGCTGTGTGCCATGCAATATGGTTACGGAACATGCTGAAGCATTTGGGATTTCCACAAGAAAAATCCACTAAGATCTATGTTGATAATCGCTCAGCAATTACATTGGCAAAGAACCCAGTTTATCATGAAAGAAGTAAGCATATTGACACCTGCTATCATTTCATCTGAGAGCATGTGAAAAATAAAAATGTGGAATTATTTCCTTGCAAATCTCAGATCAATTTGCATATATTTTCACGTAGTCATTGAAAAATGATCTGTTCAACAGAATGAAGATAATGCTCGGGATGAAGCAATATGGAGAATCAAGCTTAAGGGGGGATGTTGGAAAGTAAGCTTGATAGCCACCAAAACAAATCTGTACTCAGAGATTGCTTCAACGTTTGTAGGCTTAACATTTAATGCGTTCACACTGCTAGTCGTAGTTACATTTAATGAGTTCACACTGATAGCTGTATTTGCATTAAATGTGTTCACACTACTAGTTTATTTATAAATAGTTAATGTATCAGAGTGATATGTGTGTGGAGGAAAAAAAAAAAAGAGTGCTTTGTTTGTTTGTGTTTTTTCTCAGAATTATTTTGAGTGAATTTAATTTCAGTTTGGTTCAGTATTAATCCTCTCTTTGTGAATCACCAACAGTGGTTTACACCCCACTCCCACCAATACTTTTCAAAGACATAGTAAAATTTTAAGTTTTTCTTTTTTTTTCTTTTTTTTTTTCTTTTTTTTTTTTTTTTTTTGAAATAAAATTTTAGCTAGATAGTGTCTTTTACTAATTTATAATACTTATGGGCATGTATTTTATTTTTGTATTCAGGGAATAAATAGGTTTGATTTAAATATTTTAAAGACTTAATAGATTCAATCAATAATTTATGGACTAAATAAACTTAAAATCTATATGCTTTAGGGATTTAATAGAATCAATAGATAGTTTAAGGACCAAACAGACAACAATAGTTGAGGGGTATAAAATGTGATAAACCCATATTTTAATTATTAAAATTTATTAAGCATACCACTGATTTTTAATTATTTTTAGAAATTTCAACTGAATAGAAATTTCTCTTAAAATTAATACAATTAGAATTATAAATTGTTAATCAAAAATGCTAGAGATTCCAAAAGTTTTATTAAAAATTTTATCAAATATCTCACATGAGTGTGGGACCCACATAGTATGGGTCCCACATCCATGTAAGACATTTGATAAAAAATTTGACAAAATTTTTGAGTCTCTAGCATTGCTCATTGTTAATTCATACAAGAGATAAATTACAAGACTATCAATATAATGTCTAATAATTAATAAAAAAATTTAAAAATGGATGGGATGAAGAATTTACTATTTTCTTTTATAAAAAAAAAAAAACCAAAAATCGCTCAATAGCCATCTCCAAACATTTGTTTGTAGATCTAGTAATTGTTTGCTTCAATAATTCCGAAGTGACTACACTATTTTTTTTGGTGGACGCCATGTAAGAGAAAATGCCAAGGGAGAAAAAAGTTGAAAGAAGCTTTACCCCAGTCAGGGGGACGATGTTCCAAGTTTTCAGGTGGAAAGTTGAGTTCCACACATAACTCTGCAATTTCTCTGTAAATAATCGTTTCGGAGTTATCTTCATCTTCAAATTCGAGTAAAGGATTTGACACTGTGCTTGTACTGAAAGAATTGGGCATCTTTCTTTGTTGGGATTTAACTCCGAGGCTCCAGCTAGCTGTCCCATGGTAAGCCTAACGGTTGACTAGATGTACAAAGAGTTTTTTTCGAATTTTTGAAAAGTAGATTAAAAGTTTGTTTTCAGTTTTTAACTCATCTTAAATTATATTGGAAAAAGTTAGGGATCATGAAAATGATCATGAAAGATTTATGATTCTTGGATTATCTTGATTAGTGTGTGGTGTTTTATTCTAAGTGTAATTTAAGAGTCACAAAGTTTTCATGATTATTTTAATGAAAAGCTTTTCATGATACCTAACATTGCTGAAAAATTTTCCTTAAATTATATTATTTCATATATTTTTTTCATATTTCTTTTAAAAAAATCAAAAAATTAACTTTTAACTATCATTCTTTTGTCGTTGGTGGTGGAATTTTGTTCACCTGGTAGTTCAACCTCTAACGAAGTGGTTGACTTTGTTCAACTTTCCTTCATTCTTTTACCAACAAATAAAAGAACAAATACAAATGGAAAAGAATTATGATAAAATATTTAGTATTTCTCAATGGGAAATCAGCTTCTCCTCTTACAAGTTTCACACAAACTACCATGTTACCACAATATTGTTAAGTTGATGGGGGAAGACTTTCTATTAATGTCATTTGTGATTTTTTATTAATTGATAACATTATGGGTTGTTTTGAAAAGATGATTGAAAGTTAATTTTTTGACTTTTTAAAATTTTTTCATTGTTCCATATGAGAGGTGATGTGATTCAAAATGGGTTAAAAATTGACTTTTTAACTTTTTATGCACGTTACCAAAACAACTCTATATAAAACGGTGTCATCTTCACACTCAATATTTTCTCGTGTTTGGGATTGGCATTCTTATTAAAATATTTTGTGATGATTTTTTTTAAAATTACTTTTAGATTATTCTGTACTAGAGTGACCTTAATAATAATAATAATAATAATAATAATAAGAAGAAGAAGAAGAAGAAGCACAAATTTGAAAATAAAATTCATTAAAGATTAAAAAAATAATTTTTTTTAAAAATGTAACTATTTTAATTGATTCCCAAACTCACCCATAGGTAGGAAACTGGATTCTATTTCTCTACATTCCAAAATATGCATAATTAGCTTATTTTGCTTAACAATATGCATAACTGGCCCTTCTTGTGCTTGGCTTAAATTATAAATTATTAATTAACAACTCATTTAAAAACTTAATTTATAAGAAACAGGGGTCTCACCACACACATTGCTGATGTGTGATCATTTGAATTATCAATTAGATGATGATATTCATCTAATTGATAAAAAAAAAAAAAAAAATAGATGATCTAATTGATAAAAAAAAAAAAAAAAAAAAATAGATGATGATATTCAAATACATGATTTATTATTTTCTCTGATTAAACTGATGGTTAGTTTTATTATTTATATCCAACATAAATTGGTACTATTATAGTTAAACAAAAATAAATAAAAATAATTAGTATACCTCTTGTAAAAATAAAAATAAAAAATACTTACAGAATTTGCTTTGCTTGAATAAGGGTCTGCACAAATGCAAGCAACCCCAACTCTTCAAAGGGGAAGACTAAAATAACCTTTAATATGCTCCAGCCTCTAAACTCAAAACATTTCACCTTTGGAGATGGCTATTCACTTTCTTCTCTACCTTTCTTTGTTTTTTTTTTTTTTTTTTGGTTCTTCTTGCATGGGGAGAGAGAGATCTGGTAATACATAAGGGAAAAAAAAAATACTATTCTATGTCAGAAGGTAATATATTATTAGGGGTGAGTCAGTTGGGGATTTATTTTAAATTATTGTAACAAGTTAAATCAAATTGAAATTATACTTTAATCTTAGTTGGAGATTTATTTTAAATTATTAAACTCCATTCATTTTGGACCCAATTGATTGAATCGTGACCCGTTAGTAACCATGAAATATTGTTGTGGTTTTATTATTATTATTATTTGATTACCATAAAAAAATTGTGAATATTTATGGTTTGTATCATTAAACAAAATATATTTTGTACTGAGAAAATATTATATTTACTTTTGTCATTAAAGATGTTGAAATGTACATTTAGTTGATATATATCTATATAGGTGTATATGTATAGGTAGATATTTGTTTGAAAAAGAGAGAGAGAGAGAGACAGAGAGAGAGAAACAATACAGCAGCAGCCACATGGGCTTTTCCCTCCTTATCCATTGCATTACCTTCTCCTTTTCTTTATTATTGAGCAACCCTGCTGGGGACCCCCAATGGGGGTAACCCCAGCACCCCCGGCTCCACGTGAGCTGTGCTCTCAAGACTTGTTAAAAAAAAAAAAAAAAATTTAACCAATCAGACCCCACTGGGGGTCCTGGGGCTCACCCCCCAGTGGGGGTCTGATGCATTTCTCATTATTGTGCATTAGTGTGCTCTCCCTCATATCTCTCAGTTCTCTCCCTCTGAAATTTTTTCTTTGGTTATTTATATTATATAAAATCCTTGATTCATCAAAACCTGTTGGGTTTTAGACCCTAGTTCCATAGATCAAATTGTAGAGGGTTCCAAGGGCTCTGATTTAATCTGAATGCATAGAATTTTTGTCGCCAAAAAATTTTATTTTCTTGGAAGCTCTTAGATCGAGGTAGGGATTTTTCCTACACTTCTTTATGTACTTTTACTTGATTGTATGAAGCTTAGAGTTGTATATAATTTAATTAGAAGTTTTGAAAAATTTGTGATTTATTTGCTTAAAAGAGAAATTTTGAGAAAAATAAAGAGTTGATGCCCAAATTGTGAAAGTGTAAACTTGGAATAGATTTGTAAGGTTATGAAAGAGCTATGTTTTAAATTTGAACAAAAACGGATTTCGATTCGATCGATTTTGAAATTTTTACCGGTTTGCGACCAAAAGAGCATTTTTAAAGAAAACAAAGGAATTATGTTTAACTTTTAGGGCTTTTGATCAAAACAGGATGTCATAGTTGAATAATGGTTAGAGAATGAGTTTGGAAAGAAAATGATATTTTCTTGGGCATTAACGATATTATTTTGCTTAATGTATCCGTTAAAATAAAACCGACACGGTTAGAAATGGACCTTAAGAGGTTACCGGACGTGATTGTGATATGAAACTAGTGTAGTTGTTCATATTTGATGAGATGTTAAATAGATTGTATTTATCAAAATTTTTGGAATATAATTATTTAAATATCTGTTTTGGGCTATCGGTGGAGGATAGCTATGATTGTTGTAGAAATGTATGAGACTTAGTAAATTGAACCACATTCCTCATTTGTTGCATTGGACATTGCATTACATTTATTTCATTAGAAATGTATCTGTTTTTTAGAAATGTTTAGAAATGTATCTGTTTGCGAAAAGATAAATACTTGGTGAATCTGGGTAGGGGGTGTAGAACCGCGCGGTTAGGTGTCGAGCCTTCCAGTTTACCGGTAAAAATGACAGTGGTAGTGCATTACGGCCTACTTGCAGACACTCATCTAGAGATTCACAGAGCCTGGATTCATGTCACAGATATGGTTTAAACTGGAAATGGTTTTATATCTATTGTTGCATCTCAGCGTTGCATGCTTTATAAAAAGAGGGATAAACTGTTTTATCGTGAGGATGGCATAAGCATACTCCTCTTTAGTCTTGTCACGGTCCATATGTTCTGTAATATATCTCTATTGGGTTGTGGCTCACCCTATAAGGGAAACCATTTCAGGTACAGGTGATATACCTCTGCCAAAACACTGACTTGGGAAGACTCGGAGCTGAGACTCCATTTTTGTTTTATTGTTATTTGTTGAATGTAAGCCTAGGGCTGTATTTGCATTGAGTTGAAACTCCATTTTGTGTAACCAAGAATGTTCTTGGATAAATTTGTAAGCCTATAGGGCACTTATTATCTGTTTGGCTTCCATTTCATACTTGTTGTAAAATGCATGCTTGGGATTGGAACTAGAGCATTGAGATGTGATTAGCATGTATTTGGCATTTAGGATTTAATGGAAATGGATGCATGGAATAGTTAGCTATATACATGTGTTTGTCTATCAGGTGGGTTTTGTTGTATAAATAGATATACCCTGCCCAATTTTTTGGGCGTTACAAATATGAAATTGCATTTTTAACTGATAATTTTATAGTGAAATCATATTTTGAACTTGTGTTTTTTAATAAGTCAATTAATTTGTTAAATAATTTAAAAATTGAGTTACTTGGATAAATAATTTGAGTTTTTTAGAATATTTAAAAAAAAAAAAAAAAGTTTATTTACATCAAGATTACCTAAACTATTGAGAAGTATCAATTTACCCCTTAAACTATAAAAATGTACAAATAGACCCTTAAACTATAAAAGTGTATAAATTATACCCCCTAACAAAATGAGTCAAAGTAAAATATGCAATAGTTTAAGAAGTCTATTTATACACTTTTGTAATTTAGAGGATAAAATGATATTTTTTAATAATTTAAAGAATTCATTTATACGTTTTATAATTTAAAAGATCAAAATGACACTTCTCATTTATTTAGAAGTTTTTATGTAAATAATCAAAAAAAAAAAAATTCTTAAAGTCGGAACACAATGATTAAAGCATAAAACAAGAAGAAGAAAAAAAATAATGATTAGAAAGATATAAACAATGATTATTCTTATAAAAATAAATAAAGAATTGCATGTCAGTGAAATATATATATATATATCAACAATGATTGAGACTTTTTTTTATGAAGACCCCCACAACCCTTTTGGATCTACACCATTGATAGTGTGGGCCCCACACATATATGAGTGGGTTCCATATATACATCAACGGTTGGGAAATGGGGTCACAACAGTGACTGTGGTGCCTCCATTTGAGGTGTATTATGGTCTTATTTTTATAATCCAAATCGTTCATTTTGTAAGGTTTGTTGAGTACTTTATGCCTACCAAAAATCATATTAATCGGATATCAATAACTATATGATCAAAGCATATTGTTTATGCCATTTCTCAAAAGAAAAACTTATTATTTATTTTTTTGGTTATCGATCATATAATTGTTGATATCCGATTAATATGATTTTTGGTAGGCATAAAGTAATCAACAAACCCTACAAAAAAACGGTTTGGATCTTAAAAATAAGGCTATAATACACCTCAAATAAAAGCACCACAGTCACTGATGTGCTTTTAGCACAACAGTGACCCATTTTCCCAATGATTGAGATCCAAAGGAGATTGTGGGGGTTTTCAAAAAAAAGAGGTCCTAAGCATTTTTGTATATATATATATACTAGCATAAAACCTGTGCTATGCACAGGAGAGTCAAAATTTTATTTATAAATTAAACATAATAAAGCTTTTTAAAGTATGTATATATTGCACAACCTTAATTTATATTTCTCTTTGATTTTAATATTTTATTAAAAATATTTAAATTTGAAAGAGAAAAAGAGATATGATTTTAGTTATGGTGTGAATCTAATATGGTGGAGTTAGCAGATGTTGATTATGATAGAGATTTAATGTGATAATTTTTAGTAGTAAAATATACATCAAAATTAGGCCTTACCTTGTTGGGTGTTCTAAATTTTGAACCTTCATACAATAAGAATTTTTTATTTTATTTTTATTTTTTAGTGAACATTGGGCGACATGGTAAGTAGTCTAATGATTATGATTTTTTTTTTTTTATATATTTATTACACTTTTTATAATCAAATAGTTATGATTGAGATATAGTCAAATATCTGGCCCAATTGATCATGACCACATATGCCAATTAATTTATCTAATACTTAAGTGCTTTCACCATCTAAAAAAATTAGGTGTTTTTATTATTTATTTTATTTGTAGTAGAATAAGAAAAGTATTTTTAATGTTCAATTTTTTAAAAAAAAATTCAATAAATAGTTATGATTAAGTTATAGTCAAAATGTTTAACCCAATTGGATTATGCCCCATGAAATAGATATTTTTAATTTTAATTTTTTAAATTTAGTCAACATATATAATTGAATTGTAGTCATGTCTAATCTCATTAAATTGTGTTACTTGTATCAATAAGATACTTGTTTTTAATTTCTAAATTTAGCAAACAAGATTAAAGGATGATTCAATAGAAACCAAATTGATGCTATTAGTTGATCATTTTTTTCCCATAAGGAGTCTCAAGTTTTTTTCCGAAAGGAAATAAGATTAAGAAGAAAATATCTCAATATAAAACTAATCATTTAATAAAAAAGAGCCATAATATCTCACACTTAAGCTAAACAATATAAATAATATTTAACAACCGACTTTCACCGATCCAAATATATATATATATATATATATTATATAAATAATTATTCAAACTAAATATTGATAATTTTTATACCACACAATTTATTAATAAAGTTCTCACATAAACAATAGAATAGACAAAAGTAAGCATAAAAGCAATACAAAAATAAATAAATAAATAATTGCAATCAATCATTGAAATGAATTTTTAAGATATCATATATAACTAATAATTAGATCAATAGAGACTAAAAATGTATTGTAATAGTTATACCAAATATTATATGACAAATGATATATTTGAAAAAGATGCATAATACACACACACACACACACACACACACATATATATATATTTATTATAGTGAGTTAAAATGAAGTGATTGATAATTGTAATATCCATGAATTATTCAATAAAAATTCTTTTCAAGTGCTATCACAAATTACATGCAAAGATCTATAAATCTAGAGCAATTGCATGAAAAAGCTTGTAGACCTAAGTAAATTCTATGTAAAATTATATAGACTGTATGAAAATTTATATGAATTCGAACATGTTACTTTAAAATATCTATCATTAAAATATACATAGAATAAAGATGAAAAAAATTACATGAAATTTTATGGCTTCAAATAGATTTCAATTAAAAAAATAATTAGCCCCGAGGGATTGCTTGTCAGGCCCGGTCCTGAGATTTTCGGGGCCCAAAGCCGATAATCAACTACTAAATTTTTGGGGCCCTTCACATTTTTTTTTTATTGAATGAAAAAAAAAATTTAAGGTAAAGGACAAAAGATTTGTATTAAAATTACAAAAAAATACTTAGCATTACATTATAACAACTAATAAGTATCACTTGATCCTCGCTCTTCTTGCATTTTTAGAAGCAAATAAATCAATCATACTTGGATAATCTATTTTTTTTGCAAAATCATTTTCAATGGATAACAATGCTAATCCATTCAATCTTTCTTGTGACATGGTTGATCGAAGGTAATTTTTTTGCAAAATTACGTGTGCTTGGTGTGCTGAGATCAAAACATTTTTTTAGATCAAAATTCAAAACAAGAGCACCACCACTTAACAAAATACAAAACTTTTAAATTATGTGATGTGAACTATTAAACTTAAATAAATTCTTCTTAATGATGTAACTACCAATATTATAATAGCAATTAATTGTGCAAAAAACAAGGTAAATATTTAATTAATTGAATAAAAAAAATTACCTGTTTGCTGCTGCTCTGTCCCTATGCTGCTGGTGTGTGCTATATCAACAAATGTAGGGAAGGTTGGATGAATAGAAGATAGGGTTAGGAATTAGAAAAAAAATGGGCCTTCCAAATGGTTGGGCTGGGCCTTAACATTGGCTTTTTAATGGGTCAAAAAAATTAAGTTAATTTGGGCCTTTTTTTAATTTTTTTTGGGCTTAAAATATACTCAATATATTATACTAACTTGTAATAGGAGGGGCCCCTATTTTTGGCCTATTTTGAGGGGCCCTAAGTCATGGCCTTGTGGGCCTATGGCCAGGGCCGGGCCTGTTGCTTGTAATGATCTATATATATTATAATCTTCCTTAGAGAGGAAAAATAAATAAACTACTGGAGTTAGGATATATAAATATTAATACCTTAAAGAAATTTTTATGATCACTATTGTGTTAAGAGAGAGGGGGGGGGGGAATGAATGTTGTTGGGGTTTGTTTTCAATTTTGGGTTTTGTTGGTGGATGTTCAAATTTATATGGAAACATAATTTAAAGATAATGTATTTTGGAGGTTTGGTGTTTAAATTCAAATTTAATTTTTGGATAAACATAAGGAGCTAAAGATATCATAGAAAATTTAAATTTAAAATTTTAACATCACATTTTTTTAAAATACAAATCAATTATTTTATTTTTTTTAAAGCAAACATTTATCTGATAAATGCTAACACTTATTTGGTTGTTTATTTATTATTTTTGACCTTTTTCATCATCATCTTCTTCTTCTTCTTCTTCTTCTTTTTTTTTTTTTTTGTAAAGTGAAGTATGATCCAATAGAAATTGAGTATGGCATTTTGCAATTTTTTTTAAATGTAAAAATTAAAAAATTTTGGATCGAGATTTTAGATAGACACCCACAAAAATATTATCTAAAATTATATATATATATAATAGTTAGGAATAAGAGTTGTGAGATTTGTGGGTTCTTTTTTTTTTTTAATTTAAATTTACCCGATATAGTGATAGACATGTGTGTTTCTATATATATATCTATACCTAAAACTTTAAGGAAAGATATTATTTGATTTTTTATTATTATATTTTATATAACAATTGGGGAAGAGAGTGAGAAGATCTGAATGGTCAGAAGAGAGATGAAGGGAGGTGCCACATATTTATTTATTTATTCCAAAATTATGAGAATTTAAAAATAAACATTTGGAGACTTTTGACATAATAATTACATTTGCTGCTTTTCTTTTCTTTTTTTCTTTTTTTCTTTTTTTTGGTAAAATGAAATATGATCCAATAGAAATTGAGTATGGCATTTTGTAATTTTTTTTAAAATGTAAAAATTCAAAAATTTTGGATTGAGATTTTAGATAGACACCCACAAAGATATTATCTGATTTATATATATATATCTATATAATAAAGTATGATGGTTTTTGAATTTGTCCTATACATATATGTCCTACTAGGACATTTGGACGGCTCAGATCTATTCAAATTATAAACAACAACTGAGATATATTTTTCAAAAATATCCTACATGTACATTTTCTATTTTTCACTTCTCTCTCTTACATTTATTTTTCTTTCCCATATTTCTATGATCCCATGATCCTACCTTCCTCTTTTTTCTTTTTCTTTTTTTTTCTTTTTTTATTTTCTCCCATTTTTATTTTTCTCTCTATTTATTTTTTTCCTCCTTTTTGTTCACATATTTTTTTTCATATTATATGGAAAAGTCTGCGATCCCAAAATTAGGAGCCAGATTTTAGTGTGTGTAGTGGAAATTATATTAATGAATTTTTTAGTCCACAAATTAATTGAATTGGAACAATTAATTATTATTTTTAAATATATTGAATACTTGATAGATTTCGTAAATTTAGACCTCATATGAATTTTTAACATATTTTAATAAAGCAACATGGTTTTTGAATCCTTAACATATTTTTGTCCTATGAGGACATTTGAGTGAGTCAGATCTATTTAAATTATAAAATAATGATTGTGATATATTTTTCAAAAAATATTATATATATAGATTTTCTACTTTCTTGCTTCTCTTTCTCTTACTTTTTCTTTTTCTCACTCCCCTTCTTCCATGATCCTATGATCCCGCCTTCCTCTCTCTTTTCTTTTTATTTTTTTATTTTCTGCCGTTTTTATTTTTCTCTCTATATGTTTATTTCTTTATTTTCTCCTTTTTGTTCAATATATTTTACACATATTTCCATACAATGTATGTATGCCCGTAATACACTAAGATATTACGGGTATACATACAATTTCCATATAATTATATAAGCAAAAGCAGTATTGTATGATACCCATGAAAATTGTATGTATACTAGGCACATCTATCTATCTAACTATTTATTATATAAGCAAAAACGAGTTTTCGTGAAGAGTTTTTTGAGAACTCCAAAATTTTATAAAATTTGTGATTTTATCAAATTAAAAAATAAATTTAAATAATGTTGTGATCATAATTATATTCTAATCCTAATATTATTTATACCGTGCATTCAGACACGAACATACGCTAGTATATATATATATATATAACAGTTAAGGATAAGAGTTGTGAGACTTGTGGGTTTTTTTTTCTTTTTTTAATTTAAATTTACCCGGTATAGTGATAGGCATGTGGGTTTCTATATACATATCTATACCGAAAACTCTAAGGAAAGATATTATTTAATTTTTTTATTATTATATTTTATATAACAATTATGGAAGAGAGTGAGAAGATCTGAATAGTGAAAATAGAGGTGAAAGAATGTGCCAAATATTTATTTATTTATTTCAAAATTATGAAAATTTAAGAATAAACATTTGAAAACTTTTGACATAATAATTACATTCGCGTAATAGATACAAACATGAAAAGATTCTACTTGGAGTTACAACCCCCGCCCCAACAAGTTTTGAGTTGCATTCCTTCACATACCACATTTTGCATAAAATTTTTGATCGTCTGTCCTGGACTGTTATTTCTCCTTTTAAAAATAATAAATAAATAAATAAAATTATAACGCTTTTCAAATAAAACATTTAAGGAAAGTTATATTTTATTCACTTCTTGCATTTATTTTTTTTTTCTTTTTTTCTTTTTACACTTTCATCCTCAAATCTTAAAGAGTAATAACCCCATTTGGTAGAACTGTGAAAAAGTAATTATAGATTATAATTTAACAGATTATAACTTATAACTGTGAACATAAGCTGTTAACATGTTTAGTGTAACTGTGGGATTATGGATTTAAGTAGTAGAGTAGTGTTTGGTTGATAAGCTGTAAAATAGCTTTTTACTATACAATTGTCTTTTTTGCCCTTATATGATATAAAAATGATAATTTTGTCATTTATTTTCAGTTTTAATTTTAAAAAATTATTTCATTAATAAAAGTTAATATAATTAGTATCAACTAATATAAAAATTGATACATTTTATAAAAATGTAATGGAAGTATTATTGTAACAATTTTTTTCCATTATAAAATTAATTAGTATCAATTAATATTAATAATTAATTTTATTAGTATCAATTAATATTAATAATCAACAATTGTTATTAATTAGTATCAATTAATAATTAATTCATTACAAAAATATATAATATTAATTTATTAATAATTAATACCAATTAATATTGATTTTTTTATTCAAAAATATACTATTTTTTTAATTAATATTAATATTGATTTTTTTCTTTTTCTTCAATTTTTTCCTAGGGTTTCAACGCCGCTGGCGAATAATCGCTGGTGGCTAAGGTTTCAACGCAGATCAACGCATATCGCGATCGCAACGGCTTCTGTTCTTCTCCTCCTCATTCTCCTCCATTTCAGACCGACGACCAGCTAGTTCTGCAAAACCCTAGCTATCGGTCTGCAAACCGACGACCAGCCGTCGATGTAGGTGCGGGAGGCAGCGAAGAGAAAGCGAATGCCAAAGATGATTTCCAGATTTAGATCGCGATGGAAAAAGAGAGGGAGAGAGAAACCCTAGCGGCTGTGATGACCGGTACGTAATTCGCCTTGTTCTCCTGAGTTATGCTGGATTTGCTTTCGTTATAATGTCGGGTTGTTAAGTGTGGTCCTGTCAACGGTTGGGTCCGTTGTTTTTGAAAATTTCTCCTCAAACTTTTCGTTCTTATTTGTTTTAATTCCGAGTTTCCACTTGTTTCGGAAGGTGCGAGGCTGGGTCCGGAGTGTCTTGAGATAAACTGTAATTTTTTTTCCTAGGCTGAAGGGCAGAGCCGCACAAGAGGGGCTTGAGCCACATGTACAGGAGAGGGGCCACATGTACAGGAGAGGGGCCGCACGTGCAGGAGGTAAGGCCGCACATGCAGAAAACTAGGAAAAGCTGTGTGCAAGACTGCATTATATGCAGGTGCGGGAGTAGAGGTGCGGGAGAGGACCGCACGTGCGAGGGTGAGAGCCGCACGTGTAGGGGCACGCTTTGCATGTACAGGAGTGGGTGCTGCACGTACGATAAATGTCAAATCCGAAATTCTGCTTTTTTCTCTCTTTGGGACTAAATGTGTCTCACTTTTGATATCCTCCTCTCTCTCTAAAAATATCATTTCCTCTTTCTTCTTTCTAAAAACCTCCACCAAACATCATAAACTCTTGATCTTTTCCGATCCATTAGGATTTTGATGCTACATCCTTCGCGAATCTTGGAGAGCTAAGCGAGGGTTTCGTTGTGTGCGGTGAAGATCGAGTTTCAACACCGTTAATTTTGGAGTTTCATCTCATTTCTTCTTCAAAACTTGAGGTAGAGATTTCTTTGATATTTTTCAATACCTCTTCTATAGATAGACACATGGTAAGTTTTATTGCATAAAAACCATGATGTCATGGATTTTTTTTTTTTTCATGATAGAAGATCTAAGACTTGATTTTGAGTTTGAGATTTTTTTGTGAAATTAAATTGTTGTTCAGGTTAATTAGGAAGTGGTTTAACATATTGGTGTTGAGAAAGAGGTAAAGCCCTAATTTTTGTAATAATGCTTAATCGGTAATTAGAGTTGAAATTGTGAAATAATCATGTTATGAACTTAGGGATTTGAATAATGAATTGTTGATTAATTTGAGATTAATCGGGGTCTCAGGAATTTTAGTATGAACTTTATGTTGGGTTGTTCATAGTTGTGTATAACAAATTGATAACTTGTTAATTGCTAAAAAGGGGTTTAACCATGAGATTAAAATCATTGGGTTACACTTTTATTGAGTTGAAAAGAATGGATTGGGGTAAAGGGTGGGGTATGTTAACTTGGAGAATAAGAGAATTGATTTTTGAGATGGAAAAATGAAATGATAACACAATATGAATTTCAGAAATCAACTTAAAGTTGAATCATGAATATTTTATTTTACAATTGTTGTTGTTGGATCTAAAATCTCATGAGAGTTGGATTTTCATAATGCATGTGTTGAATACATACCTTTAGAGGTTTTGTCCTTGGTCATCGGTGGAGGATGATAATGTTGTGTTGAATAATTTATGTGTATGCATTACACTTGTTAGTTGTCCTTTGTCATGTTGTAATGAGTGGTAACGTATACTGCGTTGAGAATGAGAGGTACCATTATCTTCTAGGTTGCGCCTGAAGAATTGGCTGCGCTTAGAATGAGGAGTACTAGTACCTTCCAGCTAGCCCCTGGAGAACTTAGCAGATATATCATTACCTTTCAGTCGGTGTCTGAAAAATTGGCATTTTGTTGTGAAAAGATGTATCATTGGCTTACCGTGCTTAAGGCAGGTAAAGTAGAGTGTTATTATAATTGTTTCAGTGTGACTATGACATGTCTTGTATGTGATAATTGTGGTTCAGAGAGATCGAGTTGTTGTACAAGTTGAGGAAATAGTAGTTGGTGTGTGTGTTGTTCTCATCTCTTGCACTAAATGGTTATGTGCACATGTGAGTGTATCAAATAGATTGTTGATAGTATTTTCCCTAACCTCGAGTTTTAAAGCATGGAAATGTAATGAAGATATTTATGCATTGAGGTTGTAAGAAAAAAGGAAAAGAAAATCGGACCTTGTGAGTTGTTTCAAGGGAAAGATAATTATTATGTAATATATTGTTAAAGATGGGAAAATGAGATGTAAATGTGAATTGATGTATCGTTGAACTAATCTAAAGATTTTCACAACAAATGTATCTATGTATGTATTCTTTGGTTAAAAACCGTCATAATATGTATATGATATAATGTGCAGCATTTATGATCATAACTATCTGTATGTTGTTATTATTTAGAATCATGATGAGATCCCTACTGAACTTCATGTACATCCCACGTTACTAATTCTTTTTCAGGGGAACATCGAGAAATATTTTCAAGGTCATGGATCTTCTTTATCTGCTGGCTGTAGACACCCCATTTTTGACCGACCTTAAGACTCAGACGTCACCGATTGAGCGCTTGGTGATGTTGCATATTGTGCTCGTTCTGAGGTTGCGGAGTCCCGGCTGCGAGCCTTGCCTCCAGACTTCCGGACTCTTTTGTGCTTTTCCTCGGTTTGCGAACCAGGCTCTATTTTCTCTGTTTTCTCTTCCCGAAGGGAGGGAGAGGTCTCATAGATAATCTCTCAATGGCCGTGGGCTACGTTTCGTGGTCATAGGCCATTTTTCCCATTTCGGAGCCCGGTTCCCGATTTTCGGAGCCGTCAGGCCGTGTGCCTCGGTTCGGGACCGCTTAACCACCTCCGTTTGCCCTGGTTTTTGGCACTTATCTTATTTACTCCCTTTTGAGGGACACTGTGGTCCGAGAGACCAACTTCGTGGTTGAGCACCACTCCCAGTGCCTAACAGTCCACTTTCGGGGCCCCGAACTGCGTGTTTCGGCTCCCGAACTTTCATTATACATTTTTGGGCTCCGACCTGAACTTGAGATAGTCATATTTTGAACTCCTTTTCATGTTTTATTAAGGACCTCTTGATGTTTGACATCTCCATCTATCACTTGCTTCTTTACCCCTCCATTTTCCCCTTTTCTTGCACGATAGTTTAGGCCTACTTGTATTTATTTTCGTGGCTTGATGTAAACTATAAAGTGTCTTATTTTGAGCTCCTCTTCAACTTTGTTGAAGGGCTCTCGGCCATTTGGAATCCGTAGCTATCACTTGCCCCTTTAGCTCACCTTTTGGCCATTTTGGGGGAATTTTGAATCCGAATTTCCCCCCCTTTTCCCCTCTTTTCCATCCCTTTTTGTCTATAAAACCAGAGCTCCAGCTGCATTTTTTCTGGGTTAGAAGACTTTGGTTTGAGTCTCATATATACAATCTCCCTCTCTCTATATTTCAAGCACCAAAACCCTAAAAGTCCTACACCATTTCTTCACCACCACCTAGCACCACCACCACCACTCCATTCCAGTGGCTTGGAGGACCTTCTCAGAGGCTAGAAGTGCTGTATTTTGGACCAAGAGGCTGCTAAAGTTTGGTTCTTCAAGGGTGAGTCTCGTTTTTCCCTTTTTTGCTCTTTTCTTGGTCTATATCTTAGCCCTTCTTTCTTATACATTTGAGCTCCGACCAAAACTGAAAGTAGCATTTTTTTGAGCTCTATTTCATCTTTCATTAAGGGTCTCTCACTTTTTGAGACCCCCTTTTGGTACTTGCCTCTTTAGCCCTCTTTGTGCCATATTTTTGCATGACATTTTTAGCCTATGTCTAGTTTGTTTTGAGCTCTGATGTAAACTGTGAATAGGCTTATTTTGAGCCCTTCTTCAACATTTAAGAAGGGCTCATCCTTGTTTGGGACCTCCATGTGCCACTTGTCATTACCCCCCTCTTGGTCCCCATTTTTGCATGATTTATTAGCCTATTGAGCTTCTATTTTGGACCTTGGTCCGAACTTAAATGGCCCTATTTTGACACCCTCTTCATGTTTCATTAAGGGTCTATGGCTTTTTGGGACATCCTTTTTATACTTCATGTTATAGCTCTCTTGGGCCCTTATTGCATAGTATTTTGAGCATACTTATATACTGTTTTGGGCTTGCCATCAATTGTAAAACATCATATTTTTGGTCCCTCTTCAATATTGTAGAAGGCCCCTTCTCTGTTTGGGGCCAGAATTGTGAGTTGCTTCATTACCCCTCTCTTGGCCCCATTTTTGTATGCTAATCTAGCCTCATTTGTGTTCCCTGTTGGCCATGCTTTAAACTGTAAACATGCTTTTTTGGGCTGCCTAGCTTCTGTATTCATACTTCATGTTCAAATTATGCATGCATTGCATAGCTATAGGCCATTTCATGCGCAAAATTCATGTTTCGGGACTCGTTTCATGCATCGGGTATCATTTTGCCATGATTCGGGGCTGTTTTGCATCTAATTTGCCTCTGAAAATTGCATGATCATATGCCATATTCCTGTGTGCATGTCTTGTTAGAGTGGCATTCCGTGCCGTAGGTAGGTTCGGTCATTGGTTTGCGTGCACGCGTGCACGCACTTCGAGTTGTCTCATTTTCATCTTATGGCCTCTCATGTGAGTGTGGCTGAGGTCCACTCATGTTAGTGTAAGTCCATATTGCATTGTGTATGCCGTTTCATTCCATAGCATTGTGTATGCTAGGTTGTATATTAGCGCATTGTTTATGCCATCTCATCTCGTGCATTGTGTATGCCATTCCATAACATTGTGCATGTTAGGATTGTATCTTAGTTGCATTTCATTCATGTCATGCATATTGCATCGTGTTCGGGATAGGAGTTAGCCCGGACACGGGAAACGAGGTGCGTTTCGTACTCCGAGTGACGAAACATGTCTCAATTCCCCAGTCACCGACACTCCGGATTATCCATGATAGAGTTAGGTTTTGTTATAGTTTTCATGTGCATTCATTCCATATTGAGTTGTGCAATTCGACTCCTCGGCCATCATGCATCGAGATGCGTGATTGGTGGCACGAGGATCGAGGCATGCATACATTTGTGAAAATACATTGCTATGCCCCTTTCCTGCTCTCTGTTGCAGCAAATCAAGAATCAACAGTCTTCCGAGGCTTGGCGCGCTTTCCTTGAAACAGAGGCTAATTGGGGCATCCCAGTGGTATGGCAATACAGCGACGCACAAGGCAGGCATCCCAGTGGATTTGCAAGGCAGCCCCATACATTCATCAGAATCAAGGCAGTCCCGGCTTGCATGCCAGTCTCTTCTTTTCTTAGTTAATTTGTAAATTAATTAGGATTTGTATTATTTGGACTGTACTATTCTTTCATTCGGGACTGTATATTCTTTTGGACCCTCTGTGCGAGGGCATAATTGTAATAAGTGTGCGTGAGTGTGATGTATGTCTTCCAACCCCACGTCTTTCTTCCCTTTTATTTACCTGCTTATGATGGTTAGATTAGGGCATTTCAATTAGCAGTATGATAGCATGTTTGCATTCATTCATCTGTTTTGCATGCACCGGGCTCGGCGCATCATACAAACTGCATTTGTATTTCAATTCCAAATTGAATACGTGTTAGTTGTAGCATTCCATATACCATGTTTAGAATAGCCGAGCCTGCTATAGTTTGCATTTTTGCATGTGTTGCATTAGGCAATTCTGTGTATCTAGGATCATGCATGATTTCTAATAAGTTTCTGTTTTGGCTTGGAGTACTCGGTGAGTTTTTATGCTTTAGCATCCTTGCATGCGTGTGAGTGTTGCCATGAATAGCATGCTTGCCATGAGGCTAACTGCTTATGTGATATAACTGCCTTGAATGCCTGTGGGTGGAGTTTTGTGTTATTTGGATTGGAATAATTCATCAAATGTTTGTTTTAAGCCCACTAGATAGTGGCAAAATCATGTTTTCTAAGCCCACCGAGGTGGCAAATTCACGTCTTAGCCTACCTGCGGGTAGCACCATCAAACCATTTTTTCAAAAAACAAACATGAAGTGTTTTGTTCCAATTCAGGTGATCCAGTCTATACTTGTATGCTGTGCGCATCACATAGTAAATCTAGGCTAATAACCGGAATAAGAACGCACAATGTTTTCAAAATCAGATATCATGGTTAGTAGAGGCCGGTCTTTGACCGGGCGAGCGGGGGTGCTCACGAAGTGACCTTCCCCAATCGTACCCAAGTTCCCGAGCCGAGGCAACTTTGGTGATGACGGACACGTGGCCTTGGCACCGAGTCAGGGTTTCCTAAATTTCCCAAAAAAAAATATTTAGGTGGCGACTCTGTATCTGGCAAAGCAGTCCATGTTTGGCACTTTTTTCAAAAAATCTGTTTTCAAAATCGATTTGCCGGATTTGGACTCTTTGGTTCAAGATTAAGAACCGTGACATTTGAGTCCTTGAACTGTAGTGACCCCAATATGAACGGAACGGGACTTAACCCTCCCGGGGCGTTCGGGGACGTCTACAGTTTCTGGCGACTCTGCTGGGGATTTAGAGAACTTGACTCGAACTCATGATATCTGGTTTTGACTACACTTGTATGTTTCTTTGCATTGCATTTGCATTGGTGCGCCTAGGACACCGTGTTTGCCATATGCCATTCCCGAACGATTTGCCGGAGGCTTGTCTTGTCAAGGCATGACCATAAGGCTGATCGGCTATGGGCTCTGACAGCATGGGAACACAAACCCCGGTTTTACCGGGGCACCCTTTTTGACCATTCGACCTAGTGCATATTCGGATCCATAGTGACCATTCCAAACTAGGACAGGTTGCTTACCCGTTTATAGGTTGTCTGAAACCGCTGTGTGTGTAGTGAAACCCTAGCTCCTGACAAAATAGGATAGGGAAACCCTACCCTAACATAGGGGTGTTTTTGGCTCTCACTTATCTGCTATGTGCTTTTGGAGTGCGTCTCTACAGGAATACATGTATCAGTTTACAAGTTTGGGCACCAGGCCTGCGGGCACCAGTTCAGTATTTTGGGTATCAAGCCTGAGGGCATTAGTATTTGGGGAATCAGTTTTACCCAGGGTATCAGATTTGAGGCAGAATTCTGGGCAGAATTCAGTAGAGAGCACACTCATTCAGCTTTGTTCGTATCTGTTTTGGTGTGAAATCGAGCTGAGGTGCTGTCTGTTTTCTCTTTTGTTAGGTAGTCTTGGAACCATAGCTTCAGAAGGCTCCGATATCCCCCGAGGTTCATCGAACTTGTGCTAATAGACTTTGTCAGGTCAGAGGTTCAGTTCAAGGGCAATCAGTGGCAGGGTAAAAGGGCCAGTCAGGCACAAATCACCAGTTCAGCAGTTACCAGATCAGGGGCCCTTATCCACCCCACCAGTGAACAGTCAGGCTGAGGTCTCAGTTTCTACTGCAGGGATAGATACCAGTCAGTTAGATGGATCAACAGAATACGTCAGGGGTGGAGGCAATGATGCGTCAGATACAGGAAACTATGAAACTCATGCAGCAAGACGCTGTCCGCCAAGCGGAATTCTCCAAGCAGCAGGCTGCAATCATGGCTCAGCAGGCCGAGCTCATCACCAGGCTGCAACAGCAAAGCGGCGCGTCCGCTTCACAACAAGTTCCTTCCCCAGCAGGAGCTCCAGCACCTGGGGAGACGCCAAATGTCCAGGAAGGTACGGACATTCCGGTAGGGCCGGCTCCGCCCCCAATTTTACCCCAACTATCCAAAACACCTACCAATCTACCGGACTCTCCCTTCGAGTTCGAGGTCGACCCCACAGCGTTGAAGTTGAGCAAGCTTGAAAAGTTGTTCAAGAAATCCCAGGGGGGGTAAAGTCCATCCCGGACATTGAGGACGGGTACACCGACGCAGCTGTGACACTGCCGGACAGGTTCAAGATGCCTCACATCGACCGTTTTGACGGGTCAGGAGATCCCATGGTCCACCTGAGTTTGTTTTCAGATGTTCTGCGCCCGATGGGCTTGACAAGATTACAGAAGCTTTCCCTTTTTGGCAGGACCCTGTCGGGTATTGCGGCCATCTGGTACGCCAAATTGGAGGATTCAGTGAAACGAAGCTGGGAGGAGATGGCCGAGGCCTTCGTCGCACAATATTCATACAATACCCAAATCGAGATTACGACCCGTGATCTTGAGACGACGAGGCAGGAGCCTAAGGAGAGCTTCTCAGAATTCGTGGCCCGCTGGAGGGCCAAAGCCTCAATGATGACCATTAGGCCAACGGATAAGGATCAAATACGGATGGTTGTGCGCAACCTCCAGCCCAAACTAATGCAGAAAATGATCGTGCTCCCCTTCCCTACCTTTTCAGATTTGCATGAGATGGGAGTACAGATCGAGGATGCTATGAAGCAGGGCCTCATTGACCAGGAGAAGGAGCAGCCCAGGAGGGCGTTTACCCGCAGTTCGAATGCGACCACCAGCGGTGACGCAGCTGCAAGATCTTCCGAAGTGGGCATGGTCGCCACCACCACACCAAGAGCAGCCACACCCCTTTGTTGGTGCATCCACTTCAAACCCCCGAACTTCAGACTATCTACCCGAGGCAAGAGGGTTTTCACCCCACTCTATATGTCTTTGTCTAAAGCCCTGGGGGTCCTACTCAGGAAAGGACATCTGAAACGTTAGAGCAACGGCCTCTACCCGATCCTCTCCCTCCAAAGCATGACCCGACTAAGTACTGTGCTTTCCATCAACAAACCGGTCATGACACCGACAGTTGCGTCCGTCTCCGCCACGAGATACAAAATTTGATTGACAACGGGGTCATCCCCGCACCAGGTCCTGCAAAGTCTATCGGCACTTGATCAGTGAACTTGTGGGAGATAATGTGATGTGATCGAGGGATGAACCACCTGCGGGCGACGTTCAGTTTATTTCAGATATGGTGGATGGCATGCACTATTTTGAGCATTTGCGAATGCTAGCTTTTGTGCTTTCTGACTTGGGTATTGGGTCAGTCTTGTTGTTTTTGAGTCTGCCCTTTTGTTTTGAGTCAGTCTTTTTTGTTTTGGGTCTGTCTTGTTGTATTGAGTCAGTCCTATTGTATAGGAGTCGGGTGATTCCGGGGGGGGGGGGGGGTGTTACCTCGGGCATCACCATTTTGTTTTGTGTTTTCTTTTCGTTTTGTTTTGAGTCTGTTTCTGCCTTGGAGCCAATAACGCCAACAGATTTGAATGAACAGCAGTGTTTTTTTTCATGCTTTTGTGTTTGCTTCTGCCGTGTGCCAGTTGTACTAGAAATTCCAAATGAGATGGCAGTATTTGACTAGAAGCTGTGTCTTTTCTGTGCCTTGAATTCATTGCATCGACCTAAGTTTTCCAAAAGCTTTTTGAACACTACGGTGAAAACGAAGAGGAAGGAATTCCTCGGGTTTTGCAAAATTTTGATCAATTGAGAGAAAGAGAGGCGTGCTAAGCCCTTAATGAATGAAATCATGCTTGTTAGTGTGAGTACTGGGAAGGATCCTGGCTTGATCCAGATTGGTTCTACACTGTCTTCAGCGCGAGCGATTTGTCGCTTTCTTAAAAACTTTCAAAAAATGTTTTGCGCGGTCCTGCGAAGACCTGTGTAGAATCGCTCTTGAGATTTTACACAGCTTAGGATCGCTCTCAGCCTCGAGACTTGACCCCTCACTTTCAAACCTTGAACTGGGATTCAGAATGTTCAACGGTCAACTACAATGTGAGGCCTGTGTGGCCAGATTTGAAGCAGCCCTCGAACAAGAGGCACCAAAGTCAGATCAAGGAGATCAGACCTCATCAGAAGAAGGTTGCGAAGCCAAATCAGAAGCACCCCTCGAACTAGGGGCAAAAATATCCGATGTGCTCGAAGAGCCGAAGATGGATCCTTCTGCGAATCAATACAGCAGTCATTTTCCTGGATTCAGATGACTTCAGGATCTCAAAACCATTTGGCATGGACCTGTTACACTTTTACCCTTTGAGAGGCTCGCTGGGCCGAAAACCCGGAAGGGCGACCCAGGCAAAAGTTAGAGCAAGAAAAGATATATACGAAAAGCAAAAAAAAGAAAAAGAAGAAAAGAGAAAAAAGAAGAAAAGCAAAAAAAAAAAAAAAAGAAAAAAAAAAAAAAAAAAGAAAAAGAAAGAAGAAAAGAATTGAAAAGAAAAGAAAAACAGAAGCTCGCAAGGTCGAAAACCCGCAACGGGCGCCTTGGCAAAAGTTAGAGCCTAAAAGGGAGAGGTTAATACCCGAGTGTACCTTACCCCCGAACTACGTAAGGCTTGATTCCCATCTTTGGGATACGTAGGCAACTTCATCCTGAAGTCCAGCCGTTAAAACGCTTCAATTTGATTGTGTCCATGCGATGGTTCTGGTCATCTTTGTCTTCTCTGTATCTGAGGATTTGGTTGTGTTCGTCACTCTGAGGACTGACTACAATGCGCCGCGGTGCTATCCAAACAAGGGGCAACTTTCCGTTGCCATTCAGTGTGCTGCGGCGCCATCCAAACAAGGGGCAACTCTTCGTTGCCATTCAGTGTGCCGCGGCGCCATTCAAACAAGGGGCAACTTTCGTTGCCATTCAATGCGCGCGCGGTGCCGTTCAAACAAGGGGCAACTTTCCGTTGCCATGCAGCTCCCCTCCAGCAAGGGGCAATTTTCCTTTGAATCTGAGGTTGTGCATCTCGAGAGTGGTTCTATGCTCGTTGAGCAGTGGCCGTTTGCAAAAATAGTTTTTGAGAATTTTTACTGAGGTTGACTAATTTTCTCGAAAATTGTTTCATCTTTTCCAAAAACTGGACCATTTCTTGGACCCAAAAAAGGAAAATTTTCAGTGCTCATAGCCTGACTTGCATGATTTCAAATCAAAAATCGAACAAGCATGTTAATCTAACTCTCATTTTGGTCAAAATTGTTTTAGTAGAAAGCAAAAACAAAACATGGTCAAATGATGAACTAGGGGCACAGTTGAGTTAGGTTCTCTGTCTTTTTCCCTTATCAACGCACTTGCCAGAAAAGGGCACTCTACTTGCCAGAAAAGGGCACAACTGAAGCTAACAACAAAGGGCAAAAAGCTCTCTCACCCTCCAAGCAACGAGGTATCAAGCCACGTGCAAAGCACGAACTGGAATGGGGCAAGATATTCCACTTCCTCATCTGGACATATCTGATCACGTCCAAACTCCCCGGCAGAGCATCGTCAACCGAGGTCAGCTGCAGATTTGCTACACACCCAGTTGTAGCACAGCCCCTCTGTGGGAGAAACTCACTAGCTGCGCGCAGAAGAAGAAGAATCTAGCAGAATGCTAGGGGCACGAGCCACAACTTGCTGTTTATCCATCAACCACCCAGGGGAGGGATTTAAAATGAGAGATTGAAGAATAGAGA
Source organism: Camellia japonica (assembly GCA_030407325.1). Classification (NCBI taxonomy): domain Eukaryota; kingdom Viridiplantae; phylum Streptophyta; class Magnoliopsida; order Ericales; family Theaceae; genus Camellia; species Camellia japonica. Next base: position 43,006,236 of record JAPPVO010000017.1, read on the forward strand.
GATGTGCGCTGAGAGGAAAAGTGAGGAAAAAAGGCTTTTTTCAGAAAAACAGAGCTTGAGGGCCGAGTGATGTGAGAATCACAAATGAGAAAGGGTGGGAAATAATACCCAGAGAAACTGGCTCCTCGTGCACTGAGAGGTCTCTCGTCTTTGTAACACGTCTGTGTGTCGTGTGTCTTTTTTTTGTTTTTCTCGATTCTTGCTTTGAGTCGTTCCGAGCGTGTCTCGATGTGTTTAGGTTGTTTACCTTTATTTTTCGTTGTTGGGTCGTCTTTGCTGTGTTCAGTTGTAGGCTCAATACCCGGTCGAGAACTCATTTTCTCAATTCAAAAATGATTTGTTGTATGCTAGAGTGCTGTGCCATTCTCCACATTTGTGCAAAAAAGGAATTTGTTCTTTCGAAAACTGCAGGGTTCAACCCAGGTCATGTGAGAACAGTAAAATCAGGATCTATCTGAAGCTATGTGGGTTCCAAACTGCAAAGCAAAAGAAAAGGGAAAATCGAAGCATCTGAGTGTGTTTCACCTTCAGCGAATCCTGAGATTGTATTCCGGATGTACCTCTTCAGACTTGTCAGTGTTCCGAAGAATGAGCGCACCTCTATTCCAAGTGTAAGCCTGCTTCAAGTCAGAATGGCATTAAAGCAGCAACAGATGTTATCTCTCTCTAATATGAACAGGGTGTGCCCGTTTTTTAGCTGAGTGTGTTGCAAACCCCTCAAGAGGTAAATCGGAGGTTGCATTTGGAGTTTGGTCTCCTTAAGGCTTGTATTCCCTTATTCGGCATTTTGTTTCAAATATGCATTGTTATGCACATCTATTTAGCATTGTTATGCTCATTCGTTGCATTGTTATGCACATCTATCTTGCATTGTTATGCACCTTTTCACTTGCAATTGTCTTTCTTTCTCCTCGCACGTGCGACGGGTCAGACTTCCTCTGGTTTAGAGCATTTGGAATACGTTCCAATGCTTATCCTTTTCCGAAACACCGGGATACGTCCCTACGTTTCTCTCTTCTTTCTGAAACACCGGGATACGTCCCTAAGTTTCTCCCTCTTTCGAAACACCGGGATACGTCCCTATGTTTCTCTTGCCTTTCGAAACACCGGGATACGTCCCTATGTTTCACATTCCTTGCGGAACACCGGATACGTCCCTATGTTTCACATTCCTTGCGGAACACCGGGATACGTCCCTATGTTTCTCATTCCTTGCGGAACACCGGGATACGTCCCTATGTTTCACATTCCTTGCAGAACACCGGGATACGTCCCTATGTTTCACATTCCTTGCAGAACACCGGGATACGTCCTTATGTTTCTCCTTCCTCCTGAAACACCGGGATACGTCCCTATGTTTCTCCTTCTGTTCTAACCACTGGGATACGTCCCTAAATCACCGGGATACGTCCCTAACCTGTGAGATACGTCCCTAATCTTTGGGATACGTCCCTAACCTTTGGGATACGTCCCTAATCTAAGGATACGTCCCTAATCTCTGGATACGTCCCTAACTTTGGGATACGTCCCTAACCTTGGGATACGTCCCTAACCTTTGGGATATGTCTCTAAACCTTGGGATACGTCCCTAAATCTTGGGATACGTCCCTAAACACGGGATACGTCCCTAACCTTGGGATACGTCCCTAAACACCGGGATACGTCCCTATGTTTCTTTGCATAATCATAAGTTATGTTCGGCTTCTTGCATTGTCAGTTGTATTTTGCCGCTGCCTGCGGGCATGCCTGCGGGCACACCTTTGTCTATCTTGTCTGCTTTGTCTAAGTCTTCGGCCTTGTCAAAAATGGGTCGTCTCTGGGCTTTGACATTCACTCCCGTCATTCTTATGACTTTCGAGTTCTGTCAAAGAGGGGCAACTGTAGACACCCCATTTTTGACCGACCTTAAGACTCAGACGTCACCGATTGAGCGCTTGGTGATGTTGCATATTGTGCTCGTTCTGAGGTTGCGGAGTCCCGGCTGCGAGCCTTGCCTCCGGACTTCCGGACTCTTTTGTGCTTTTCCTCGGATTTGCGAACCAGGCTCTGTTTTCTCTGTTTTCTCTTCCCGAAGGAGAGAGAGGTCTCGTAGATCATCTCTCAATGGCCGTGGGTTACGTTTCGTGGTCATAGGCCATTTTTTCCATTTCGGAGCCCGGTTCGGGTTTTCGGAGCCGTCAGGCCGTGTGCCTCAGTTCGGGACCGCTTAACCACCTCCGTTTGCCCCGGTTTTTGGCACTTATCTTATTTACTCCCTTTTGAGGGACACTGTGGTCCGAGAGACCAACTTCGTGGTTGAGCACCACTCCCGGTGCCTAACAGCCCACTTTCGGGGACCCGAATTGTGTGTTTCGGCTTCCGAACCTTCATTCTACATTTTTGGGCTCCGACCCAAACTTGAGATAGTCATATTTTGAACTTCTTTTCATGTTTTATTAAGGACCTCTTGATGTTTGACATCTCCATCTATCACTTGCTTCTTTACCCCTCCATTTTTCCCTTTTCTTGCACGATAGTTTAGGCCTACTTGTATTTATTTTGGTGGCTTGATGTAAACTAGAAAGTGTCTTATTTTGAGCCCCTTTCAACTTTGTTGAAGGGCTCTCAGCCATTTGGGACCCGCAGCTATCACTTGCCCCTTTAGCTCACCTTTTGGCCATTTTGGGGGAATTTTGAATCCGAATTTCCCCCCCTTTTTTCCCCCTCTTTTCCATCCCTTTTTGTCTATAAAACCAGAGCTCCAGCTGCATTTTACTTCTGGGTTAGAAGACTTTGGTTTGAGTCTCATATATACAATCTCTCTCTCTCTATATTTCAAGCACCAAAACCCTAAAAGTCCTACACCATTTCTTCACCATTACCAAGCACCACCACCACCACTCCATTCCAGTGGCTTGGAGGACCTTCTCAGAGGCTAGAAGTGCTGTATTTTGGACCAAGAGGCTGCTAAAGTTTGGTTCTTCAATGGTGAGTCTCGTTTTTCCCTTTTTTGCTCTTTTCTTGGTCTATATCTTAGCCCTTCTTGCTTATACATTTGAGCTCCGACCAAAACTGAAAGTAGAATTTTTTTGAGCTCTATTTCATATTTTATTAAGGGTCTCTCACTATTTGAGACCCCCTTTTGGTACTTGCCTCTTTAGCCCTCTTTGTGCCATATTTTTGCATGATATTTTTAGCCTATGTGTAGTCTGTTTTGAGCTCTGATGTAAACTCTTAATAGGCTTATTTTGAGCCCTTATTCAACATTTAAGAAGGGCTCATCCTTGTTTGGGACCTCCATGTGCCACTTGTCATTATCCCCCTCTTTGGTCCCCATTTTTGCATGATTTATTAGCCTATTGAGATTCTGTTTTTGGACCTTGGTCCGAACTTAAAATGGCCCTATTTTGACCCCCTCTTCATGTTTCATTAAGGGTCTATTACTGTTTGGGACATCCTTTTTATACTTCATGTTATAGCTCTCTTGGTGCCCTTATTTTGCATAGTATTTTGAGCATACTTGTATACTGTTTTGGGCTTGTCCATCAACTGTAAAACATCATATTTTTGGTCCCTCTTCAATATTTTAGAAGGCCCCTTCTCTGTTTGGGGCCAGCATTTGTGAGTTGCTTCATTACCCCTCTCTTGGCCCCATTTTTGTATGCTAATCTAGCCTCATTTGTGTTCCCTGTTTGGCCATGATTTAAACTGTAAACATGCTTGTTTTGGAGTTTCCTAGCTTCTGTATTCATACTTCATGTTCAAATTATGCATGCATTGCATAGCTATAGGCCATTTCATGCGCCAAAATTCATGTTTCGGGACTCGTTCCATGCATCGGGTATCATTTTGCCATGATTCGGGGCTGTTTTGCATCTTATTTTTCCTCTGAAAATTGCATGATCATATGCCATATTCCATGTTTTGCCATGTCTTGTTAGAGTGGCATTCCGTGCCGTAGGTTCGGTCCTCAGTTTGCGTGCACGCGTGCACGCACTTCGAGTTGTCTCATTTTCATCTTATGGCCTCTCATGTGAGTGTGGCTGAGGTCCACTCATGTTACTGTAAGTCCATATTGCATTGTGTATGCCGTTTCATTCCATAGCATTGTGTATGCTAGGTTGTATATTAGCGCATTGTGTATGACATCTCATCTCGTGCATTGTGTATGCCATTCCATAACATTGTGCATGTTAGGATTGTATCTTAGTTGCATTTCATGCATGTCATGCATATTGCATCGTGTTCGGGATAGGAGTTAGCCCGGACAGGGGAAACGAGGTGCGTTTCGTACTCCGAGTGACGGAACGTGTCTCAATTCCCCAGTCACCGACACTTCGGATTATCCATGATGGAGTTAGGTTTTATTATAGTTTTCATGTGCATTCATTCCATATTGAGTTGTGCAATTCGACTCCTCGGCCATCATGCATCGAGATGCGTGATTGGTGGCACGAGGATCGAGGCATGCATACATTTGTGAAAATACATTACTATGCCCCTTTCCTGCTCTCTGTTGCAGCAAATCAAGAATCAGCAGTCTTCCGAGGCTTGGCGCGCTTTCCAAGAATAATTGCGAAACAAAGGCTAATTGGGGCATCCCAGTGGATTTCCGCGCAAGGCAGCCCAAACATACATCATTCATCAGAATCAAGGCAGTCTCCGGCTTGCATGCCAGTCTCTTCTTTTCTTAGTTAATTTGTAAATTAATTAGGAATTTGTATTATTTGGACTGTACTATTCTTTCATTCGGGACTGTATATTCTTTTGGACCCTCTATGCGAGGGCATAATTGTAATAAGTGTGCGTGAGTGTGATGTATGTCTTCCAACCCCACGTCTTTCTTCCCTTTTATTTACCTGCTTATGATGGTTAGATTAGGGCATGTTTCAATTAGCAGTATGATAGCATGTTTGCATTCATTCATCTGTTTTGCATGCACCGGGCTCGGCACATCATACAAACTGCATTTGTATTTCAATTCCAAATTGAATACGTGTTAGTTGTAGCATTCCATATACCATGTTTAGAATAGCCGAGCCTGCTATAGTTTGCATTTTTGCATGTGTTGCATTAGGCAATTCTGTGTATCTAGGATCATGCATGGATTTCTAATAAGTTTCTGTTTTGGCTTGGAGTACTCGGTGAGTTTTTATACTTTAGCATCATTGCATGCGTGTGAGTGTTGTCATGAATAGCATGCTTGCCATGAGGCTAATTGCTTATGTGATATAACTGCCTTGAATGCCTGTGGGTGGAGGTTGTGTTATTTGGATTGGAATAATTCATCAAATATTTGTTTTAAGCCCACTAGATAGTGGCAAAATCATGTTTTCTAAGCCCACCCGAGAGTGGCAAATTCACGTCTTAGCCTACCTGCGGGTAGCACCATCAAACCATTTTTTCAAACAAACAAACATGAAGTGTTTTGTTCCAATTCAGGTGATCCAGTCTATACTTGTATGCTGTGCGCATCACATAGTAAATCTAGGGTAATAACCGGAATAAGAACGCACATTGTTTTCAAAATCAGATATCATGGTTAGTAGAGGCCGGTCTTTGACCGGGCGAGCGGGGGTGCTCACGAAGTGACCTTCCCCAATCGTACCCAAGTTCCCGAGCCGAGGCAACTTTGGTGATGACAGACACGTGGCCTTCGGCACCGAGTCAGGGTTTTCTAAATTTCCCATTAAAAAAACATTTAGGTGGCGACTCTGTATCTGACAAAGCAGTCCATGTTTGGCACTTCTTTTCAAAAAATTTGTTTTCAAAATCGATTTGCCGGATTTGGACTCTTTGGTTCAAGATTAGGAACCGTGACATTTGAGTCCTTGAACTGTAGTGACCCCAATATGAACGGAACGAGACTTAACCCTCCCGGGGCGTTCGGGGACATCTACACTGGCCACGGAGACTTTTATTTGTGGACGGAATGCCATCAACGTAAAAAAGGTTAAACCCTTTCGCTTCATTTAGCAGATGTAAGCCTGTGGACAATTTATTTATTTTAAACTCCTGTTGCATTCATATTGTATTTGGATGAGAGAATCTTCATTCATGTATTCTTTGTAAATACATAAAGAGATTTCATATGCTATCTCTGAAATTGATTTAATTTAAATGAATTTGGTAATGGGTTTCGAGTAACAAAAAGTGGGGCGTGACAACCGCCGGTCTGAAACGACATTAATGCGTGATATATAGAGAGAGAGAGCTTTGGTTTGTGTGTGTGTGAGAGAGAGAGAAAGAAAGAGTTGAGAACAGTGTTGAGAGCTAGAAATCGCCCTTGCCGGAAATTGCCCATTGCCGGAAATCGCCTCTGCCTCTCTCTCTCTCTCTCTCTCTCTCTCTCTCTCTCTCAAGTGAACAGTGCTTGAAAACAAGGCTTATATAAGTGGGTTTATGGTAATAGTTGAAATATCTGAGGGACATTTAAGTCATTACAAATGGGGCCAAACAGCTTCGTGCATAATCTATTTTCAAAAGCACCTGGGAACCAACTTAAGAGATTATTGCTTAATTGGCTTAAGTTAAGCTATAATTCATCCCTCATAATTTTTACCAAACACTCCAACATGATTTATTTTAAACTATAAGTTGATTTAAGCTGCAAATAAGTTTTGCCAAACACCCACATTGTTATTCAGATTCAAAACTTAGATTTATTTTCTAAACACAATGATATAACACTTTAGTAAAGAAGGAGGATTTCCTCCAGTCCAAAATCTGGACAAGGGGGAACTGTTTGTGCCCGTAGGGTCTATCACGAGCCCTATTTCGATGATCCAAACTGTTTATTTTGTTAGGCATTTCGTATTTTTCATCCACAAAAAAATTAAGTCAATTCGATAATTGTAAATTGTTCAATTTATTATTTTTGTCATCAAAAAAATATAGGATAAATTACCAATAGGTCCTAATAGTTAGACTTAATTCCCATCAAGAAAATAAGTCTTGGTAAAATTGTCGCTAAAAATAATTTTTTTGTGATAATTTTTTACATACGCTGCTAAAAATTGACAATTAATGACTTTTTTTATCATGATTTTTATAAATTGTCGCTAAAACTTACAATTAGTAACCTTTTTTTATGTCAAATTTTTCTCATAAGGCCTATTAAACAATAAGTCCACTTATTAGGACTTACACGTAAGTATCTAAAAAATATGTGGCTTATTTTTTAAAAATACAATTATCATCTATTTTTTTAGTGAAAAATATTATAAATTGAACAAGTTATAATTATCGGAGATTGACCTAATTTTTTGTAGGGATGAAATATAGGAAGTGTCCAACAAAATGAACAGTTTAAATTATCAAAACGAGACCCGTAATGAACCCCACGGGCCCAAACAATCCTTTCAGTCCAGATTTTGGACTGAAGGAAATTCTCCTCACTAAATTATCTAAGACAACTTTCTCTCTCTTCTATTCTTTAATTATTAACCAATTATCTTATTTACACATCATTAAATATAAAAAATTGATCTGAAAAATAGATTTATTTATCATTTTCCAATCTTAAATGCAAATATAGCTTGAGCGTTGATGGAAGTGGGATATCAAACCACTTAGAGCATTTCCAATGCACTAGGCATATAATACTTGTTAGTTAAAATGCCTAGTGTGATTCACTTTTTTCAATTCCAATGCACTAGGCATATGATTAGGCATTTTGGCTCAACTCATATTCACTAGCTACATGTACCTAGCCTTCAACGCTAGGCAAAATGTATTCAATCATTAAGATCATTTCCCTCCATCTTTGTTGTTGACGTGACATTCTATAAAATTAATAGTATTTAGATAAATAGCTAAAATAAAGAGCATGGTTGGAGTAAAAACATAAAACAGTTGATAGGCAAAATAAAATATATATTTTATAGTAATATTTAGATAGATAAAATGCCTACTACCGTTGGAGATGCTCTTATGTGGGTTAGAAAACAAACAGAGAGATGATTTCTAATCTGAAAAACACACACTCTCATATTTGACTCAAACAAACAGAAAAAAAATATTTAAAAGAGAAGATATTATTCTCTCTCAAACTCTCACTCTCTTGTTCTCCTTATTCCCACACTTACTACTCTGAAATACATAAACTAAATATAGATAAACTTGACAATATAAAAACATTAAATACAGTACAACAATTTCCTTCAAACTTATAGTAACTTGCAGCGATTATTGAACCCATGTTTTCAACTTCTTGCTTCAACTTCCAGCTAGGAGGGTGGACAATCAAACATACTTCATAACACTGAATGCATATAATACAACTCTCTCACAGCTCCATATTATACTCCGTAATAGGTTAGGAGTGTGTAGACTGTCTGCACCACTGCAATGGCGAACAAGATAAAGGCTGCAAGAACAGCGATACCCGACCAAGGGTTAGAGAAGTAATCGCGTTTCAACAATGCTAGAAATGTCGGCCACGGAAGCGTGCAGTGACTCTCCGCATCATTGCAGGGTTTGGCAAAATGGAACTCTCCCAATACAGCATGCTTGCAGATATTGTTGAACAGAACCGAGGCATCTTCACTGGCACCCAAATAATTATTTATAATGTCAGCCTTTTCGAGCAATTGGACATCAGCAGCAGAATCGATGAGCGAATCCATAAGAAAGGCATAAGACGTGATGTGACGACTGTTGATGTAAGGGCAACACTGCTCGAAAGCAATGAGGTTTCTCAGGAAGGGCTCTGTGCAGTCGTAAATAGATAAAGGTGGGATTTGGAACTCGGCACTACGACACCACCTTAGAAGTCCGGGAGCTTCTTCGAACTTGACGTCGAGTTGGTGTTTTCCTTTACCGGGCTCGAACTGGACTCCAGCACAAATGAGGTCCGATGCGCGATGCGAGAAGTGGGAAGGTTTTGGATCAGGGCTAGGAGAAGAAAGTTTTGGATCAGGGCTAGGAGAGCTAGGTTGGTAGCAACTGTTTATAAGTATATGAAAGCAGTCATCTTCTTTTTGATCAGGGATAGGAGAGCTAGGTTGGTAGCAACTGTGTATAAGATGGAGTATATGAAAACACTCATCTTCTTTTAGATTTGTGGTTATACTTTGAATATGATCATTATTGAAATTCATCACATTGCCAAAGAATGATAGGACAAGCTCTGTAAGGGAAGGGCATGATGACCCTGGATGATCTGGGATAGTTTCGATGGTTTTGCTGAACAATTTCTTAAGAATGAAGAAGGGAAGCTGGTTCTCGAGAAGTAGCAAGTCGTGTCGGATGCCCAACATGATCACAGTTTTGCCGAACAGAGGGTCATCTTGGATAATGCGATCCTCTGTTTTCACGAGGTAAGACCTGTTGAGTCATAATATAAATTTTAGTATTGATAGTCAAGTTTAAAAACTATATTCATTTTTTAAATTTAATAATGTAACAATTAATTAGAATATCTATCGTAACAGATTTGGATCATCTTCATTTTATATATATCTATAAAATAGGAAATCTATAATTATTTTTAAGAATAATGTTACATGTACTAATTGGTATACTAATTAGTATACTAATAGATGATATAATATAATTTTAGAGATTTTAAATATTTATAATTCATTTAATGGGTAGAGTCAGTAATAATATCATAAAACATGTTGGTATACTACTTAGGGTCTGGCTTTGGTCCAGTCTGCCATCGGACTGGACCGTGCTATTGGGTCCGTGGGGGCCCACCACAGATCCCGTTTTAAAAATCTGAACCGTTGAATGTGTAGAACTCGTCGAGTACTATATGCCTGTGCAAAATCACGTTGATCGGATATCGATAGCTATGTGATCAAAACAGTTTTGTATAAAAAAAAATGGACGGTGAATAAATTAACGGTTGATAAAAAACTGTTTTGATCACATAGCTATCGATATCCGATTAACGTGATTTTTCACAGGCATATAGTACTCGACGAGTTCTACACATTGAACGGTTCAGATTTTCAAAACGGGACCCGTGGTGGGTCCGTACGGACCCAACAGCACGGTCCAGTCTGATGGCGGACTGGACCAAAGCCAGGCCCTACTACTTAATATACCAATTGGTGCATGTAGCACCAACGTTATTTTAAATTAAAAAAATATCATTACATTTAATGATGATATAATGTAACCTCTCCATTACAAATGTACAATGGAGAGGATTACAATCCCTGCGGTAACACTCTCTTATATTTTTCTTAATCATTAACTAATTATGTTACTCAGACATCATTTAATTTAAAAAATGAGTATAAAAAGTGAGTTTGTATATATATATATATATATTTTGTATAAACTTAATCCCCTAATTTAAATAAATTGTCAATCTAACCCTCATAGGTTTTTTTTTTCTCAGGCCCTGCTACATGTCATTAATATTTCAAATGAGAAAAGATACCAGGCAAGACTAGTTGAATCAAAATTGAATTCCAAAAAAACTATAAGGATTGTGGTGTAACAAATAAATTATATAAGTGATTCTTGTAGTTTTTTTTGTTTTTTTTAAACAAAAAAATTACTTTAGTCCTTCTAGTTCTATATAAGTTTTTTTTTGGGTTTAAAATTGTAACCATAAGTGATTAAAGGATGATTACATTGTAACAAAAACTCAAGATGTATAGTTTAAATTATTCAAATTAAAATTACAATCATCTTGAAATTCACCTAAAATAGGAGGACCAATAGTTGAATTTACCTTACAAAAGAATGACAACTATATTGGGAAAATTATTAAAAAGAAAAACTTCCAAATTTGACATTTGTAACAAAATAAATTTTTAATTTTAGGACAAATTATGACGGTAGTTTCTCTATTTTGGTTTTTGTGTTATTTTGGTTCCTATAATCTCAGTTGGCTCGATTTTGACCTAAAATTTATAATTTTGTCTTAATTTGATCCACTTGGTTACAATTTTCAGCATTTTGTTTTATGAAAAATACGCACATAAGTAGCATGTGTCATGTTTGGATAAATTACACTTTGCACCCTTACACTTTGTACCAATCTCACTTTAGTCTCTACACATGAAATCGTGACATTCAACCACTTGCACTTTTGATCAAATTCTACTTTAGTCCCCATACATAAAATCGTGACAGTCAACCTCCTGCACTTCAGGTCAAGTGTCAATTTTTTCCTTTTGTTACTCCATTATATAAGTTTTTAACAGAATCCAATCATGTAATAGACATGTGACTACAAAATGAGAGCAATAGAGGAAAATCATTCTTATTTCCCATCAATATATTCTTTGCCCCATGTGATAAATATGTGAGGGTTATATAATACTGCATATATATATATATATATAAACATATGTTGAAAATTAGGACGAAGAGGTAAAAAAGTAGAACTTTTGAAATAAAATAAAAAAAAAACGCAGTAGAAAAATCGAAGACTCTGTTACTATGGAAAACAAAGTTTCATTATTCCAATTTTGCAAAACCCTAGTTCATCTCTTTAATCGTTCATAATTTGTGTTTTGTTTTAGCTAAATACAATCAAAAAAATTTGTAAATTTTAGGACGAAATATGTATAAACGAGAAATTTTGGTGATTTTCCTCTTTTGCTTTCATTTTATAGTCATATGTTTATCACATTACTGACTTTTGTTAAAAACTTATATGATGGAATAACAAAAGGGAGATATTGACACTTGACTAGAAGTGTATGGAATTGATTGTCACAATTTCATAAATGCAGTGAGTCAACTGTCACGATTTTTATGTGTAAGAACCAAAGTGGGATTTGATCACAAGTGTAGGGATTGACTGTCACAATTTCATGTGTAGAGACCAAAGTGGGGCAAATTATAATTTACTCGTTATATTTTTAAAGGCAAAATTATAAACTTATTCAACTTAATAAGTTAACCTTAACCAATTTAGTGATAATTTTTTTAAAAAAAACATTAATGACATTATCAATTAGACTAAATTGACACATAAATTAAAATTAAGGGTTGAAATTGAGTCAATTGAAAATATAGGGATGAAAATGATACAATGGGCAAAATATAAGGACTACCAATGTAATTTGCCCTTAATTTTATCAATTTAAACTTGAATATTTTGACTTATTTTCAATATAAACGATTAACTTATTTCTATTTTATTTAAAATTAATGGAAAAAAATGATATTTTAGTTGTTAAACTCAACGAACTGTAGTATTTTACACATTTTATGTAAAAAGAATGGACACTTATTCATAAATATACCTATTTATATTTTATTTAGTCCAAATTATTTTTTTATATTCTAATAAATCCTATGGGTGATATAGTTACTAAAATATCTCTAATAATAATATTTGCATTGATAGTGTGAATGTTCTGTGATGTGAACATTCACACTGTCAATGTGAATGTTCACATCACCAAGTTGCTAACCGTTCAAAAAATATTTGTAAGGGTAAATTATTCATAAAATACTTCAAATATGAGAATTAAGATTTGGTTGATTAAATGCCCAAATAATAGGATTTTTTGAAATACAAAAATATGTTGTTGACTGATTGGGATACAACTATTTAAAAAAAGATTTCCTAATAAATCTCCCAAAAAGAATACTTTACATATTTTATGTACATCTATGTTGAGTTTAATGAGTAAAATACTTTTTTTTTTTTTTTGGATTGATTTTACTTAATATAATAGATTAATGGTTTATATTAAAAACAAATCAAACATTTAGAGTTCGAATTAACAAAATTAAAAATTTAGAGTTTATTTTGTTACATGTTTTGAGTTTTTTTTTTTTAAATAATTTTTTCATATTATTTTTATATCCAAATATAACTAACAAATTACTTATGAAAATGATGTCTATGTAAATTAAAACTTTAAGTGAGTACAATATGATTATATTAAATTTATAGAGCTTATTGTATTCTTTTTTAATTTAAAGAGAGATTAGTATAATTTACCTATTAAAAAAGTGTAGGAATACATAAATCAATTATGCAACTAAAGGATGTTTCGGAAAATTGGTTAAAAGCTAATTTTTTTATTTTTTTTTACTTTTTTGAAAAAACATGTAAAAAAAGAGAGTAAAGAATCTGATCCAAAAAAACCAAAAAATCAAAAAACTGACTTCTAAGTAGCTTTCCAAAATAGGCCCAAATCTAACCCTCTCACATCAAATAAGTTTTACTTAGGTGGATCTCATACCTTCTATATAATTTTCAGGCTAAAAACTCGTACATAAAAAAGTATTAAAATATTTTATTAAAAACCTTATTAAAAGTACATGTATCCAAACATTATTCGTTATTTATGTATCATTATTAACAACAATGATAGGTGACCCAAAAAAATTTGGTTCGAATGGCTCGAAACACTTAAAACGACGTCATTTTGACTGTAAAACGACGTCGTTTTGACACATTCGAGCCATTCAAGCCACAAAAATTCAGGCCACCAAACATTTTCCCATTATTAATTTCTTTTGACAATTAATTATATTTAACCTCTTAAATTTTTAATAATTAGCACTCGTGACGTTGGGGCCATACTTATTTATTGATATTTTTTCGTATTTTAGTCTCCAATATTAAATTATTTTTTTTTTTTAGAACGAATTTCATTTTGTCACATGAATATTCCACTCGTGACGTTGGGGCCATACTTATTTATTGATATTTTTTCATATTTTGGTCTCCAATATTAATTTTTTTTTAGAGGGAATTTCATTTTGTCACATAAATTCTAATTCAAAAATCAATTCAACTTATATTTTTTTAATAATATCATTTTTATACTTAAATCATTTAATTTTAGATCAATTTTATTCCATTATTAGTAATCATTTATAATCAAACGGAAGTTGTTAATACCAAAATTTCATTTGCAATTTTATTTTAAATTATATTAATTAGACCTGCAAATTTTATTTTATTTATTGATCTAATTGATATTTTGAGAATAATTTTGGGACAAAATAAAATTTAAAATGAATAACTTTTGATTGATTTTAGATACCAATGACCATAGAGTAAAATTAATGTAAAATCGAATAACTTAGATATCAAATTGATATTATTAAAAAAAAATACAAGTTATATTGATTTTTAAGCTATTTTCTTTAATTTTTAACAATTTTTAAGAGAGGCCTGTAGAGAAGCTCGAGTATGAAGCAACCGTCGATCAGGAACATCTGGGCTAGCCTATGCTTATGAATCTTCTCCTTGATGATGGGTTTCAGGTTCTCGGCATAGCAGTTCAAGGCACTGTCTTCGGAGTCAATCATGTCGGTTGAACAGTCCAACAGTGCATCGCCCATCGAATCCCCTTTCTCCACCGTAGACGCCAATTTCCCGGCAACTCGACAAAGTAGCTCCTTCGTGTAAGCCACTTTGATGTGCTCCGTCGCTTTCAGATGTTGTTCCTCTCTGTCATCGTCATCGTCATTGTCATCGTCATCGTCATCGTTCTTCTTGCTGTTGTTGTGAATTGGGCCGATAGAGACTACGCGAGGGTCATAGGCGCGTTTGTTTAGTTTACGAAGCTCATCGGGGACCTTGTAAATACAAGGGATCGATAGCGAATGAGAAGACGATGAATCCTCCGAATTGTTTTCCTGATGAATTGCCTTGAGCTTTTTAAGTACGAACTTACAAAGTCTTTTAGTTGCGGGGTTTACGCGAGACGATTCATTGTTCGTCGTCATGGAGAAAAGCTTCTATGATATAGGAAAGGGGGGTTGGTTTCTGGGTTTGATTGACGATAGCTTCACTCATTGTGTACATATAGAGTAAAAAAATTGGGAATTTTTTTTTGGGGGCATTTATTTAAATATTTTAAATATGAATAATAAGATTTATTAGAATACAACAATAATTGTACTAATTGAGATACAATTTCTTAATAAATCCTTTTTTTTACATTGATTATAATTTATTGCATTGTTAGTTTTTTTTTTTGGAGTCAAAATTGTAGTATATTAATTGGTTAGTAAAGTCAGATTACATTCACAAAAATCATTGCTACAGTATCAGTTTGAATACTGAGAGGGGAAATTTGCGCCGGACAGTGCGGCCGAGCTAAGATAACGTCAGACGTGACGGACCGCACGGCGCCGAGCTAACTTCTCTATTGCTGCGGCCAGCAGCCTGACTTGCACGGTCGGAGACGTTGACCGCTCCCGCACGAACTGGCCTGGCCGAGCTGCGACTTGCACGTGTTGGGCGGAGCTCGGAGTGGCGAATGGTAACCGAGCTGAAGGATAATCCGGGCTAGACTGAGGCTGCGGCGAGGCCGGCATTCCTCTAACCGGCCAGCCGAGGCAGATGGTTTCATGTAGCCGAGATCGAAGATAGCACGGGGTGAGGCCGGCTTGCCTCGCGGCCGGTTAGCTGGAATTGACCGGTCAAGATTACCTCGGCCATGAGGGTCTGATGTGTGCTCCTTGGCCGAGGGATAGGTCGGCGATTCGTAGCTCGTTTTTATGCTTGTGGTGGCAATTCTCCATAAGGGATAGGCCGGTCGTGGTATTCCGGTTATGTGTGCCACCTGGGCCAATGGCGTGAGGAGGAGGAAATCTGCTCCACGCATGCACAAATACCGTTGAGCAGTTCTGCATGTACTGGCTGGAGGACAAAACCTTTACACGCGTAAGGTGGTGAGGGGCGAGCACTGCCGCCTGTCCAGGGAAGGACAGCAGAGGTAGTGCGCGCACGATCTTGAGGTTGCATGGCCAGCCTAGAAATAAAGAGGAAGGTGAACGTTAGAGGTATGCAACTTCTTCCCCAAAGAGAATACTCTCTCTCTAACAGTCTTCTTCTTCCTCAAGTGGACTGACTTGATCGTCGGAGGGTCTATCCGGCACACCACCGCCGGGCAGCTCACCGTTTCTGTGTTGCCAGGTAGACGCCGTCAAGAGAAGCTTGGAGTACAAGGAGTACGGAAAGCAGAGGATATTTCGCCCCCGTACAATTGGCGCCGTCTGTGGGAAACTCTTTGATATTCGACCTTGTTCTTCAAGCCCCTTCAACCATTTCTATGGCCAACAATGACGAAATCCCACTGTCCGTCGTCGATGGTGTCACTCCGGAGTACGTCCGAAGGAGAGATGGCCCCCCGAATGCTCCAGCCGCGGCGGGCCTAGAAACTTCTTCGCGGGGTGTGCGAGACAAACGCGGAAGGAGCTTTGATCGTTCGAAGAGTCCAGAGGGCCGTCGGCAGCGGGGGGAGTCCCATGCGCAGCGCTTGGAGCACAAGCTCAAAGACTAGGACGCCCTCATTCGCAAGATGGCTGCGGAGATGGAGATGTTGAGGCGCCAGATCAAGGGGAAGGGTGTTGCTGGAGAGGGCAACCTCAGTGAGCGTACCCCCTCACCTCGCTCTAACAGTCGCCGCCAAAGGAGGACTCACTCCATTTCCATCACCAGGAATTATGGGGTTGGAGATTCCGACCAAAGAGAGGGCAGGTCCCTCACTCGCGACAGCACCTACCGCCCCTCATACCCGCCATCAACGTCGCGATACTCTACCTCCTCTTGTTCCAGGGATCTCAGGGATGTGTTGGAGGAGAGAGCGCATCGTCGAGAGGCTTAGAGAGTGCCGGCGTTACAAAGGTTGAGCGCCCTAGCTCATTGCAGTGAAGAAGTGGCGATGCCAGCGCCCAGAATGATAGCCCCTGCGCTGGTGGATAAGGAGCTGGCGAGACTTACAGCCACACCGTTGTCTCCAGAAATCGAGAGCACTTCACTCCCCGCCGGATTCCACCAGCCAAAGTTCACTTTGTACAACGGGAAGACGGATCCGTATATGCACGTGAGCCATTACTGTCAAGTAATGGCTGGCCACCGGTGCAATGACGCCCTGATGTGCCTCATATTCCCAGCAAGTTTGGGAGAGCTGGGTTTGAAGTGGTTCAAAAGGCTCCCGGAGGGGAGTATCGAGGGGTGGCAGCAACTAGCGGAAGCCTTCGTCACCAGATTCAAAACCAACACTAGAACTCCGAAGGAGGTCGACCATCTCCGGGGCGTCAAGATGGAGTCTGGATGTTCGTTGAAGGCATACAATGCGAAGTACTGGGAAACATACAATGAGATCCTCGACTGCCCTACCAATCTGGCAATCACTCAGTATAAGAGAGGTCTCCTAGTCGGACATAGGCTGCGAGATTCGCTCACGATGCATCAGCCCACGACTATGGAGTCCTTGATGCAGCGGATCAATGAGCACATCCGTGTGGAGGAAGATGCCGCCTCTGCGACCGAGAAGACTAATCCGGTCGCGGCGGACAGAAAGGTGGCAGGAAAAGTTCACTCGGTCGGGCAGGAGGATAGCCGCCCAAACGACCGGACAAAAGACCAGCGACGCGGCCTAAACCGCGATGACAGAAACAAGGGTCGTAGGAACGACCGAACTGATGCTCCCCGTGATGCAGCAGAAGATGCCAAGAGAAAATTGAAGGCACGGACTGGAATTACCACGGTTTTCAAAATCCCTATCTACCGCATTTTAAGCGAGATCCGAGGTGAGCCTTTTGTCCGATGGCCAGCCAAGTTGGGAAGTGCACAGAGGGGCTTCAACTCAAAGTATCGCTGCACCTTTCATGAAGAACGGGGACATCGAATAGAGGATTGCTTGCCGCTCAAACAGCACTTAGAGGAGTTGGTGGCGGCGGGACATCTTGACCAATACATAGATGGGGGCGTCAAGGCCACGCCAGCGGAACAAACCGAGCCGAACGGCCTGGCCGCTCTAGAGGTGCCTCCACAAGGTGTAATCAACGTCATCCACGGCATCATTGAACCAGCAAGGGTCTGCGAGCTCAGGGGGATGATAAAGAAGGCTGAGCACATGAGGGAAGTGCTCTCTGTTCAGCCCGCTGTGAAGAGGGGAAAGACCGAAGAGAGGGACATCCTTCCATTCTCGACCAAGGACTTGGAAAGAGTTCAGATGCCGCACAATGATGCTTTAGTAGTCACTCTTCGCGTCAAAGACTTTGACATCAAGAGAATCTTGATCGACCAGGGGAGTTCGGTAGAGATAATGTATTATGACGCGTTTAAACAAATGAAGTTAGAAGACAAGGACTTGGCCCCAGCAACATCTCCTTTGGTCGGCTTTAACTCTCAGCCCGAATGGCCGATCTGAAAGATTATTTTGCCGGTCAAAGCAGGTTCGGTCATAAAGCAAGTAGAATTCTAGGTGCTCAAAGTTCCATCCACTTACAACTTGATCTTGGGCAGAGGCTGGCTGCACGCCATGCAAGCAGTTGCTTCGACCTTCCACCAGGTCATGCGCTTTCCGGCACCGAGCGGGTGTAGACACCCCATTTTTGACCGTCCTCAAGACTTCGACGTCACCGTTGGAACACTCGGTGATTATCCATGTTCGTGTTCGTTTGGAGTTCCCGGAGTTCTCGGCTACGCGCCTTGCCTCAGGACCTCCGAACTTGACCGTTTGGTGTTTGGTTTTGCACCAAACACTTGTGTTTTGCCTTGGAGGGGCAGGGAATGCCTTGTGAGACATCCCCACACACCACCGGCAGTGGCTAGAGGCCACCGGCTGGTTGGTGTTGCCACCGGCACTATATTGTGCCGGTCGGCACTCTTTTGTGCCGGTCGGCAGTCAATTTTGGCAAATGACCATTTTGCCCTACCGACTACTGTACAGCTGCTTTATCAGATATTTTTAGACAGCTGTATCACTTTTTGCTCCCCTCCATACACGTGTATGGAGGGATGAGCCTTTAGGCTTGCTTAACTTGTAAGTTTCGTGCATATACAAGAGAAGCCTCTTCTCTTGACTCAAAAAAAAAAAGTTCTTGAGAGACTTAGCCATTTTTAGATAGGGGAGAAGCTCTGGTTTAGGTTAGAAATTCCATATCTATTCTATCTCTATCCCTCTCTTGTTAGTCTAGGTGTTTTGTGCCTTACTATTGCACACAAACACCTAGTGTTTCACCTTCCCCTTTGGACAGAGGTTCTAAGGGCTTGTTTTCAAGCTTCTTGACTGATTTGGAGCTCAAGGAAGCAACAACATCAACCTTTGTGAAGGTGGTCATCAAGGGTAAGAAACTAGCTCTTTTTACCCTATTCTTGCACTCCATTTTTGCCTAGTTTATAACTGTTTTTATGCTTAGTGTTTAGCACATAAAAGTTCTGTTTTTTAAGCCTCTTTATTGTTTAGTAAGAGTGCTTGGTGGTTTGGGCAAGTTTAACCACCCTTAGGCCTTGAAAAGGCCCTTTTTTTGTGCTATTTTGTGAGAGATCCGAGACTTTGGTGCTTGGGCCTCTCCACCACTGAAATCTTGAGGGATTTCAGTGGTGGAGATGGTGCCTTGAAGTCTCCAAAAGGGGAGGGCCACCCCCTCTCCTTGATGTCCTTAGAAAGGGCAAGTTTTGGCCTCCAAAGGAGCACCATGTTTGGTTGTTTGTTGAGCATGTCTTGGCTGCATTTTATGTTTATTATGCCCTAATATGACATTGTTATAAGTTGGTTTTGGTCCCCTATGCATGCTTAGCATAGTTGCCTTGTAATGCCTCTTTGATGCCTTAACATGCCTAGATTGTGTGCCTTAGTTTCTAGCATGTTTTAGGCTTGCATTTGTGAAGATTTTGTGCTTATATTGCCATGTTTTAGGTCTTTCCTAAGTTGTTTTGGTCAATCTTAGCATGCATTAGATAGCCTCTTTGTATTTGGCTTGTTGGCCTTAAGAGCATGAATGTATAGCATGCCTTGTTTGCATCATTTTAGTGGCTTGGAACCACCTAGCATGCTATTTCAGTCTCTTTGGTGTGCTTGTATGCTTGCCTTAGTTGCCTCTTTAGTGTTTCAAAAGCATGTGTTGTATGCTCCATGTTTTGGCCTAAATGCATGCCTTTGGTTTCATGTCATCTAGATGCCATCTAGGTGGTCCTTTAGACTTAGTTTTATGTGTTAAAACTCTGATTTTAGTTTCTTGAGTATTGCCATGTATGGTTGTACTAGGTGTGGTTCAAAGCTTCATTGGCTTGCCTTAATGCTTGGACCATTTGTATGCCTTGTTTGGCTTGCTTTGTTAGTTGGTTTGGCACCATGTTTTGCATGCTTTTCAGAGCTTACTATGCATACTAATGGTCCATATTTGTGCCTCTTAGGTGTGTTTAAGAGTTGCTTAATTATGCTTAAGTGTTGGTGCCTTAACTTGTGCATGTGTGCATGTGTGTTTGGCCTTCATGATTTAGCATTTTGGCCACTGATTTTAAGCCTATTTGAGTTGCCTAAGTCATGTGTAAGATCATCATTTAATTGGTTTGCATGCTTGTCTTGAATGCTTGCTTGAACCCTTTGCATAAGTATGTTGCATAGTCCATGTTGCATGCCTAGTTGACATGCTTAGGGTTGCATTTGCATTGTGCATGTTTGACCTCTTGAAGTGGAGTATGATAGAGGTTTAGCACCCTTGTTTGCTTGTTTGCATTGCATGCATTTGAAATCAAAGTTGCACTCTTGGTTCTTTGGGCCATCATGCATGGAAATGCGTGATTGGTGGTCCGGGAATCGAGGCACATGCCCCCTTGAGTCAAAAACATGATAAGGGGTGTGTGTAGTGCATAAATACCTTGAATCACATTGCCATGCATGTTGTTGTCCTCTGCTGCTGTGAGTTGCAGGTTTTGCAGGCATTTAGTGCCGGTCGGCAGTGTTTAGTGCCGACCGGCAGTAAACAAGCTGCCGATGGATGAATTTTGTGCCGGTGGCCTCCTCCTTCAGCCGGTGGTGCTCTACCCCAGCCGGTGGTACTCCCCAGTGCCCTGAGAGGTACTTCTGGGACTTTGGCAATTTTCTGAGGAGGAGAGCAGAGGAAACAGAGGCAATCCGTGCATGGCAGTGCGGTTCCGAGCCAGTCCCGAGCGCGTGTTGCATCCGGTCCTCATCCCGAGGCGGTTTACTGCTTTAATTAGATTAATTAATTTATTTGATTAATTTAGTGAAATTTGTAATATTTTAATTAGCTTGCGTAGTTAATTAATTTGTATATTCTTTTGGTCCCTCCGAGTGAGGGCAAATTTGTAATAAGTGTGTGTGAGTGGGTGTATGTCTCCCAATCCCCATTTCTTTCTTCCCTTTTATTTACCTGCTTACGTTGGTAGATTAGGGCATACTTATTTTAGCATACCTTATGCAATGCATGCGTGCATCCATGCATTTGTTTACATGCACCGGGCTCGGTACATCATACAAACTGCATCATATTTCCAATTCCAATTTGAATACGTGATAGTTGTAGCATTTCGCATGCCATTCTAGGGTTAGCCGAGCCTACTCTAAATTGCATCCTTGCCTGCGTTGCATTAGCCACTTAACATGAACTAGGACACGCATGCTTGCTAACTAGTTTCTTGTTTTGGCACGGAGTACGATGTAAGTATTTACGCTTTAGCATACCACATGCGTGTGAATGTTGCCATGACAGTATGCTTGCCATGCGGCTAAATGCTTACGTGATATTACTGATTGAATGCCTGTGGGTGGAGGTTGGATTGCTTGAGTTGGGAAAACTCATTGAAATCCGTGTTTTAGCCTACTTGCGAGTAGCAAATTCCGAAACATTTTCAAAACAAACGGATATGCAATGTTTGTTTCCAAATTAGGCAATCTAGTCTATACTTGTTTGCCGCGCGCATAATATAGTAATTCTAGGCTAATAATTGGGATAAGAGCATGTAATGTTTTCAAAATCGGATATCACGGTTAGTAGAGGCCGGTCTTCGGACCGGGCGAAAGGGGGTGCTCATAGCTGACCTTCCCCGATCGTACCCAAGCTCCCGAGCCAAGGACATTTGGTGATGACGGACACGTGGCCTTCGGCACCGAGTCAGGGTTTCCTAAATTTCCCATTTTAAAAATATTTAGGTGGCGACTCTGTATCTGGCAAAGCAGTCCATGTTTGGCACTACTTTTCAAAAAATCTGTTTTTCTTCAAAACGATTTGCCAGAGTTGGACTCTTTGGTTCAGATTTGGAACCACAACGCAACAACAAAAAGGAGAGTCCGAGCTGTAGCGAAGGTCCCCCGCGGGCTTGTTACAGCGGGCAAATAGAGGAAGTTTAGGGGGACCAGGTGATGGCAAAACAATGCTTCGTTGCGGTAAATGGCAGCCGATTGGCCAAAGGGTTCGTCCAAATGATTGAGGGGCCCGAGGGTAAAGAGGTCCTTGAAGACGTAGGAAGAAAGGCCGAGGAAAAATCGGTCGAAGATTTGGTGGAAGTGCACATTGACGAGAACGATCCAACTAAATTCTTCCTCTTGGGATCATCCTTGTCTAGCGTCGAGCGGATGGATTATGACAGCTTCTTGGTTTCCAATTTGGAGGCCTTTGCCTGGACGCCTTACGACATGCCTGGCGTCGACCCGAGCTTCATTTGTCATCAGTTGAATGTCTTCCCCAATGCACGGCCAGTCATTCAAAGGACGCGCTGCTCAGCCTTGCACCATGCTGAAGTGGTGGCAGAAGAAGTGAAGAATTTGTTGGAGGCTGGGGCCATAGAGGAGGTGCAGTACCCTCGGTGGATATCCAACACGGTGGTTGTTCCGAAGAAGAACGACAAGTGGCGAGTCTGCGTTGACTACAAGACTGTCAACCGAGCTTGCCCCAAGGATAGCTTTCCCCTCCCTCGAATTGACCAGCTGGTGGGCTTAACCACTGGCCATCAGAGGTTTAGCTTCCTGGACGCATATCGCGGCTACCACCAGATAGCCATGTATAAATCGAACAGAGAGATCACGTCGTTCACAACCACCAGAGGCTTATATTGCTACAAAGTCATGCCGTTCGGACTGAAGCGCCGGGGCGACCTTTCAGCAGATAGTAATAAAAATGTTCGCTCCTCTCTTGGGCCGAACAATGGAGGCCCATATAGACGATATGGTGGTGAAGAGTAAAGAAAGTCTCAACACCTCGCCGACCTAGCAGAAATGTTCGCCATACTTAAGCACCACAAGCTTCGTTTGAACGCCTCCAAGTGCGCCTTCGGAGTTGGCACCGGAAAGTTTCTGGGTTTTTTGGTCACAAACCGAGGAATCGAAGCCGACCCATCCCAAATCAAGGCGATACAGGAGCTAGAGCGCCCAAACTCCACGAAGGACGTGCAACATCTTGCCAGGATGGCAGCTGCGCTGAACAGATTTATCAGCCGGTCTTCGGATCGTTGCAGGCCCTTCTTCAAGACTTTGAAGACCAAGTTCTTCTGGGATGACGAGTGTGACCGTGCATTGACAGATTTAAAGGTGTACCTCTCCTCAGCCCCTATCTTGGTCACGCCGGCCGGGCGAAGAGTTGTATCTCTACTTGGCGGTCTCTCAATATGCGGTGAGCGCTGTTCTGGTCCGCGCTGAAGGCATTCAACACTTGCCCATTTTCTATGTAAGCAAGACTCTGCTCCTAGCCGAGACGAGATATCTTCCTCTGGAAAAATTGGCGCTGGCCCTGATGATGGCATCAAGGAAGCTGGCACACTATTTTCATGCCCATACAATAGTTGTGCTGACCGAGTTTCCACTTAAGGTGCTCTTTGAAAAGGCCAACTTCACTGGGAGGATTCTGAAATGGGCTGTGGAACTGGGACAGTACGACATCAAGTTTCGCCCGCGCACCGCAATCAAAGCTCAAGCTCTTGCAGACTTTGTGGTGGAGTTTGCCCCCGGAACGCATCCAGTTTGCCCGGTTGATTTGGCTGGTGCGAACTTAGCACAGCCCATGGCTCACGCAACAGAAGCAAGGGCTGGTGCGCAAGAGGAAGGGCAAACAGCGACCGAACCAGCAAAGGCGAGTGACTCGTTGGAGGGCAGAGTCAACCATGACAAGGAAAGAGACCAGAATGAGCCGACCAGAGACTTGGATTTGAGGAATTCCCAAAATCCCTCTGATTGTTGAAAGCTGTTCATTGGCGAGATGTGGAAGCTCTTCGTCGATGAGGCGTCCAACAGACATGGGGCCGGGCTGGGAATTGTGCTGACCTCGCCGGACGGGCTGATTATCGAGCAAGCAATTACGCTCGGCTTCCCAGCTTCCAACAACGAGGCCGAGTATGAGGCCCTACTTGCCGGACTAAGAAGCGCGTTGAGAATGAAAGCCACAACCCTTATGGTCAGCGACTCCAAGCTAGTGGTCAATCAAGTCTCAGGGGAGTATGAGGCCAGGGATTAAAGAATGGCCAAGTATCAGGCGCTGGTGCGTGCAGAAATCAGGAAGTTCGATGCCATAAGAGTAGAACAGATCAACCGCGAAGGAAACAACACGGCTGATGAATTGGCCGGGCTCGCTTCTACTCAGACAGCCTTTCCCAATCCCTTGATGATCGAATTTTTACCGCGGCCAAGTATAGAGGAACCGGAGGTAACCGAGGTACTTTGCACTGACTTAGGTCCTTCTTGGATGGATCCTATCATCGCCTTCTTGAAAGATAGAATTCTACCAGAAGAAAAGAAGGCGGCCCACAAGATCCGGGCAAAGTCAGAGCGGTTTTAGCTCTCCCCGTCCAGGGCCTTGTATAAGAAGTCTTTTACTGGGCCGTATTTGAAGTGTGTCCACCCCGCCAAGGTGGAAGCTTTTCTCTACGAGATCCATGAAGGCATCTGCGGCAGTCATACTGGGGGCAAATCCTTGGCTTACCGAGCAATTTCTCAAGGTTATTGGTGGCTGTGCATGCAGGCAAATGCGCAAAAATATGTTCGTAGGTGCGAGAAGTGTCAGAAGTTCGCCCACCAGATCCACCAGCCGGCTAGAGATTTGCTCCCTCTCACAAGTCCTTGGCCGTTCGCGCTTTGGGGGTTGGATATTGTTCGGCCACTCCCAGCTGCACCGGGCAATCGCAAGTTCTTCATTGCCGCCACCGACTATTTCACCAAGTGGGTTGAAGCCGAGCCACTAGTGACCATAAAGGAAAAGGACGTGAAGAAGTTTGTATGGAAAAACGTCATCACTCGTTTCGGTATACCCAAGGCCCTCATCTCAGATAACGACACTCAATTTGATGGTAAACTCTTTCGCGGATTTTGCGAAGAGTTGAAGATTGAGTTCTACAATTCGACACCGGCCTATCCTCAGTCAAATGATCAAGCAGAGGCCTCGAACAGAACCATCCTGGACGGGCTGAAGAAGCGGCTTGAGAAGGCTAAGGGCAAGTGGGCTGAAGAACTCCCTAATGTGCTCTGGGCATACCGCACTACCCCAAGACGGTCGACCAGGGAAACACCATTCGCTTTGGCCTACGGCATGGAGGCTGTTATCCCGTTGGAAATTGGCATGCCAACCATCCGCTCTGAAAGTTTCCAGCCTGATCTAAACGATGAAGCCGTGGCCTTGGAACTTGACCTCGCTGAGGAAAGGAGGGAGCGAGCGCTAATCCACATTGCTGCTTACTAACAAGAACTATCCAAAAAATACAACAATGCAGTGCACCCCAGGCTATTCAAGATTGGGGACTGGGTCTTAAGGAAGGTGCTTGGCAACACGGTGGTCCCTGGCGAAGGAAAACTCGGTGCAAATTGGTAAGGACCATACAAGGTGATTGGTCTTGCTGGTAAAGGGGCATACCATCTGGAAGATTTAGATGGCAAGGCTGTCCCCAGACCATGGAATGCGGCCAACCTTAAGGTCTTTTACTTCTAAGATGTAATTTGCTTGTGTTGTTTAGCTCTTCTAGACCTTTAGCCTTTTGGCACTTGATGTAAAAGATAGCAATGCTTTTGTAATGAAAAATAGCCCTCTTGTTGTTTGGTATTACATCTTTGTACAATGACATCGCAAGGACACAAGGCAATTATGGATGCCAGGGGCAAAGAGACCGACCTGAATGGGACCGGACTGATTTCCTCTCGTCGGAATGGAAGCAGACCGCACAAACAGTTGGTGCATTGTCCAACCATATAATTGGCGTATGGACCAATTCACATTAGGGCCGAGCTGGTTTTGCTCGCCCGGTTGAAATGTTGGCGTCATGACCAACTTAACTGAAACATTGGTGTTTTGCCCAATGTAAGGGCCGAGCTGATTTTGCTCGGCCCAGTTGGCATATTGGTGTCTTGTCCAATATGGAAAACGAGCTGATTTTGCTCGGCGGAATTTGCAATGTTACTGTTTTGTCCAACCGGTAAGAAACCGAGCTGACTTCGCTCGGCAGAAAGGAAATGTTGGCGGTTTGCCAAACTTAAAAGGCGAGCTGATTTTGCTCGGTCACGTTGAAGTATTGGAATTTTATAAAAGTCTGCAAACCTGTCAAGGCCGAGCAGATTTTGCTTAGTCAAGTTAAAATGTCAGTTCATTTGAAAGTTCAAGGAGCCGAACTGCTAGTTCTGATTAGAAAACGTTTGAGGTGATTTTAGCTTGGCAGATTGTGCGGCTTAGCCGACCTGGCAGTTGTGAATTGTCAACAATTGAATCAAGGAATCCATGCAGATGCCAGCCGAACAAAAATAGAAGATGTACGAGCAAAAAGGTCAAAAGTTTCATTGATAAGGGAAAATTAAGTACAAGAGGGGGGACATAGCCCGGTTACATTCTGGAACCAAAAAAAAAAACAAAGAAAAGCAGGAAAATGAAAAAGGAAAATCTTCAGTCCATTTCAAGGTCAACGGTCTGCTCGGCTACTTCGGCGGTCTGCTCGGCTATTTAAACATTTTGCTCGGGCAGGTTTTCCTCAGCCTCATTGTCAGCACCTCCACCGTGACAACCTCCCGATCAATAACTTCTTCATCTTCGGCATCTTGAGACGCTTCAGGAGAAGTTTGCTCGGTTTGCTGCGCGGCGGCGGCTTCTTCCTCGGCCTCTTTCCTTGCCTCCGCAATGAGCCGGTTTTGGGTAGCACTGGCATAGGCCTGCATATAGATCGGGATATAGGCTGCAGGGGGGTTCACAAACATTTCGGCATCCTGACTAAGGCCAACTTTTTCCACGGCAGCTTTCCAGCTGCACTGGAAAAAGATGTCCTTAGTCGCTTGGACCTGCCGCTCGTAAGTTTCTCCCCCTGAGCGTATCCCCGGTCCTCGGCGTCGTCCACGGCTTTGTCCCTTTCTTCTTTGTGGGCATCGCGCAGTTTGCGCAGCTCGGCGAGATACCGGGCCTTAGTTGACTTCACGGCCCGTTGTTTATCCGCCTCAGCTCGGTCAACCTTCAGGCGCAGTTCATCTCGCTCGGCCACAACTGCCTCTTGCGCGGCCTTTAGCTTTGATACCTCGGCCGCTTGGGCTTTATTCTCCGCGATAGCATCTCGAAGGCTCTGCCACACTCTGATCATCCAGTCGTGGGCCAGGTAGTTCTTTTGCGTGGCCTGAAAACAAGTGAAGGATTGTGAGTATTTGAGAAACCGAGCAAAAACTGAGCAAACAGTTAAAGAATGAAGAACTTACCAGCACTATGGATTTTGCCGCCGAGCGGAGGACCTTCAGGTCCGAAAGCTCGTCATGTTTCTTCATGTCAGCGGGTAGGATCAACCCCTTGGTCAAGTTAAAACCAAGCGAGTAGTCCTTGTCCGCATAAACCGAGTCTTCAGCCGAAACTGCTCGGCCCTAGTATTTGAACTCGGGCGCCCAGACCGGGGGGGTGGCTGGGCCCTTGGATTTGCCGGTCTGTGGTTGCTCGGTCTGGTCCCCGAGCTCGGTGGAGGCACGATCGGTGGAGTCTTCATCTGCCAGACGCTGCCCGGCTCGTTCTTTCCTCGGCCGCTTCTTGGATCGACCAGCGGGTTGCTCGCTGGCCAAAGCTAGCACAGCTCCTTCTTGTTGCCCAGCTGGTGTGGAGGAAGTTCCTCCAGAAGCTTCTGGGGGCTGGGAGTCGCTCGGTTCGCCTGTGATCATTGCTTTGATGGCTCGGATTTTGGCCATTTCTTGCTCGGCTGTTAGCGGGACTAGGTTGATCGGCGGAAGGCTGGGGTCAGGTTCTGGCGAAGGAGCGCGCAGGAAGTCGGTGACGCGGCTTTTGCGCGGTGCTTGGTAATGGTAGGTCTGTTCGAAGCCGAGCAGTTTCGAAGCCTTCCTCTCCTCGGCAGGATGGCGCAGCAGGGCTCTGATGGCCTCTTGGTTGGCCTGGTGGTAGTCTGCCGCTAGGTGCTTATCTGCAGAAAGAAGACAAGTGTTAGATTAACATAAAAAGTAATTGATGCATAAAGAAATAGCGCGGTTAGCCGAGCAACTCACCGGCACTCCCAAAATCCTTTCTAATATACCATCCCGGTATGGGTGCCTCGGTGTCTTCATAGCGACCGGACACCCATAAGAAATCGTCGTCGTTGGTCTCCTTATCCGGGTTGCCCTCTATGAGTTTTGCTCGGCCCTTCTTGACTTTGAAGTACCAACAAAGCCCACTCTTGTTTCTACTAAGACTGTACTGATGGAAAATTTCAGCCAGACCGAGATTTAGACCGAGCCTTCGGTTCAGCTCGGCGACCCCGTTTATTATTTTGTACGTGTTATTGGAGACTTGGCTCGGGCAAAGCCTTGTCTGCCTAAAAAACTCGTAGATCAAGGGTTGAACCGGGAAACGGAGCCCTCCTTCTACTATAGATACGACGGTGAAGGGGCACCGGTCTAGATCGCCCCAAGGAGTGTCTCTCTTTTTGGCGAGCTCTAAGACAACGTCATTTGGGATGTTGTACTCCCTGCGAAACTCGGCCATCGCACCGGGCGAGCTCACCATGAAACGGTACTTCCCTATCTACCTCGGTTTTATTGGGTAATTAAATGGGTATCTAGGTCAAAAATGTTGGTGTGTTTGCTCGGACTTTGAGCTCCACCAGAGATAGTGCTGGACTGGCCTGGACGGTCCTAATGTGTTCTGCATTGTTAAAAAATATTTCCAAGGGTTAGCACGGCATAAAATGCACGGCTCCTATTGGAACTGGCTCAGTGAAAGGATTATGAGTGTTTGACCGGCCCGACCCCTATCTCGGCGAGACTACTTGGTCAATTTCGTAGTTCGGTTCTAACTCCACTTTTGGCTCAGCCAAGGTCTAAGAAGGGGACGCTAACGAAGCTGTAGCTCGGTTCAGTCCTACTTGAAAAACTAATTGAGCCTTTAGCTCGGTCGAGGCCCAAGTAAAGACCTCAGACAAGTTTTCGCTCGGTTCAGTCCTACTTGTGGATCTAATTTGGTATTCAGCTCGGTTGCGGCCTCGGCGTGAAGCCACAAACTAGTTCCTGCTCGGCTGAGGCTCTACCTATGGATCTAAACGAGCATCTAACTCGGTTGTGCACAGTGTTCATCCTGTTCTTCTTGTTCATCCTAAGTTCGAGGTTCGTTCATTCGAACCAAGGAGAAACAGGGGCACGAAGGCCCCATGTACCCCTCTAGATCCAAGTTTACCCTAGGGTGTGCAAATATTGCCCCAAAGAAGGGGCATCGATGAGGTTTTGGCGTTTAGGTTCAAAGCCAGAAAATCAAAAGCTGAGAACGTGAAGAACACAAAAATGAAGAACGCGAGTGGAGATCTGGGGAAGAGAAAACTTACCACAGTGAGAGGACGAAGTGGGTGTAACATGCCCGGGAGGGTACCCGCGCGCGTTAAACAGTTCGGACTCCCGAGATCTCTTTGATCTCATGTTTCACGAGTGCAATGTGAAACGTAGATGAGAGTCCAGATTTGGCAACTTTTATTGAAAATCCATTTTATTGCAATTTTGTCAAAAAATAGACTGCGTCATCAGATCTCAGAGTCGCCACCTAATATTTTGGGAAATTAGGAAACCCATGACTCGGTGCCAAAGGCCACTATTCGTCGTAACCAAGGATGCTTGCCTCGGAACCTTAGGTATGAGAGGGGAAGGTCAATAATGAGCACCCCCACTCACCCGATCAAAAGATCGGCCTCTACTAAACCATGATATGACTTTTATTTTCTTTATATGTTCATATTTTGATTATTTTAGTAAATCCTAAAATTTACTATGTGAAGCATACAAGTATAGACTAGTTTGCTCAAATTGGAACACTTCAATTTCATGTTTGTTTGTCGAAAAGGGTTTGAATTTGCCACTTGACAAAGTGGGCTTAAGACGTACATTCATTGAATTATTCCAATTCAAACAACAAGCCTTCATCCACAGGCATTCAAACAGTTTATCACTTAAACAAATAGCCACATGGTAGGATGCTAAACATAATAAGAAAATCACACACAAATGGGATGCTAAAGCATAAAAACTCACAGATTGACCGACGTCCCTCGAACAACTACAAAACAAAAGTTAGTAAAATATGCATGATCTTATATACAAAATCCTAATGCAATTCACTCATGAGATGCACTAAAGATTTGGCTTCTAGAATATGGCATGTGAATCATCTCAAAACATACGATAGCACATAGAATCATGGGATAATCAATTGAAGCATAAAGATGCAAATTTAGCCAAATCTTATGCATGGATCATGGATGTAAAGCAGGGATATGCATGACATGTCAGATATATACATACACACAGTTAGGGTAAGCAATTAAAGAATGGGATAGAAAGGAGCGGGTAGGGGAATTATTACAATACTTTGATTATTACAAATCCAAATGAGAGAGAGGAGAGAATAATAAAATAAAATAAAATATCACAAAACACTCAAAATAAAAATAAAAATAAACAAATTCATCACTGGCACATGTCACTCCTTTTCGCATGTCCGGGTTCCGCAACATCGCATGATTCACATTTTCTGGATTCGAGCGGCAAACCAAGGAACGGATTTGAAATCTGACTAGCATGGCTTATAGGGAAATCACTATTGGATGATGTGCAAACTTCCTGAGAGTGTAGAGAGAGAAGAGAGAGAGAGTTGGGTTGTGTAGTGGTGCTGGGTCTCTAGAGAGAGAGAGTGCCGTGTGCATGTGAATGTGCCGTGTGCATGGTGTGTGGGTTTGGTGTTTCCTATATGTGTGTGCATGTGAATTAGTGAATAGCCGTGTGCATGGGTGTGTGGTTTTGGTGTGTGTTTGGTGTTTCAGTGAGAGAGAGAGAGAGAGTTGGTATGTGTGTGTATGGAATGGGTGTCTCACGAGTGTGTCCTCTCTCTCACTAAACCGTGCATGTGTAATGCATGAGTGTGCCGTGTGAGTGTGTGTGCTGGGTCCTCTATCTATGGATGCAGGTGTGTGTTTCTGGGAGTGACTGTGAGCTGGTGTGACCATGTGTTAGAGGGTGGCCACGGTGGTGGTGGTGTTGTGTGTGTTTCAGAGAGAAGAGGGTGAGATCGTGTGTGTTGCTGCTATGTTATGCCAGGTGTGTTGATGGTAGTGTGTGTTGGTGCATATCAGCTATGGTGAAGATGGCAGTGTGTGTGGTGAAGATGGGTGTGCTGCTGGGTGTGTCAATGGTGTCTATGATGTGGGTATGGTGCCATGTGTGTGTCTATGTGAAGCTGCCGAGTGTGTTGATGGTGATGCTCCCCTCCTCCTCCCTCCAAGCCTTGTGTCCTCACTTCACCCGTGTAGTGTCCCCCCTTTCCAACTGTAATGAATGGAAAGATATATTAAAAATCAACCCTCCACTACAGACCCCTCATCATATTTCACCACCCACTCCTCTCCTTTTCTCTTTTTCAAAATTGTCTTCACCTGCTCCAATATGATCCCCCTTTTTGTTCTATATTCCCCCACTCACTCTAAAATCATTTCCCACCTCCCCACTCACTCCTTTCCCCCTTTTTTTTTTGTTTTTTTATTATTTTTTATCAAATATCACATGTCATATAAACATACCTAAAAATTTGTACAAACACACAAAATTATATAAAATTATACAAAATGATAAATTCACATAAAAATATTTTAATTTGACCAAAATGGGTGAGTTTCGGGATTTAAAATTTCAATTTGATTTTTTTTTTTTTTTGGTGAGGGTGGTCAAACTAAAATGGCCAAGTCTTAGGGCCGGTCAAAATGGGGTGTCTACAGTGGGTTCAACTCCACGAGCTTGATGACAGCTCCAGCGGGGACGGAAATGGTGGGTGCAACGAGAGGAGACGCAGCAGTAGAGAGGGCGAAATTTTAGAGAGTATGGGAGCTAGGGTTTTGGGCTGAGGAAGGAGGTGAAAAGTGAAGGGTTTTGGACCCCTCGTTGGAGCCAAAATAGGGGGGAAACCCAAACGGCTGCGCCGTTTGAATTCTGCGCGTGCAGAACAGCTGGCTGCGCGACCCAATGGCGTGAGGCCACGTGGCACTGGCAACGCGGCTGTTAGTACGGCTGTACGACCCTTGACGAGACCACCGAGGTGATGGCCGGCCACATGGGATAGCTCGACGACAGATATTTCCCCAATCATGCTCGGCTTGGTAATGGCGCAACTCAACCGAGGCTCGGTCACGGTGGTAACCCCAATCACGATAGCTCGGATAGGATTAAGGGGCAATTGAGAGGGGAAATTTGTGCTGGACAGTGCGGCTGAGCTAAGATAACGTCAGACGTGACGGACTGCACGGCGCCGAGCTAACTTCACTATTGCTGCGTCCAGCAGCCTAACTTGCACGGTCAGAGACGTTGACCGCTCCCGCACGAACTGGCCTGGCCGAGCTGTGACTTGCACGTGTTGGGCGGAGCTCGGAGTGACGAATGGTAACCGAGCTGAAGTATAATCCGGGCTAGACTAAGGCTGCGGCGAGGCCGGCATTCCTCTAACCGGCCAGCCGAGGTAGATGGTTTCATGTAGCCGAGATCGAAGATAGCACGGGGTGAGGCCAGCTTGCCTCGCGGCCGGTTAGCTGGAATTGACCGGTCAAGATTACCTCGGCCATGAGGGTCTGATGTGTGCTCCTTGGCCGAGGGATAGGTCGGCGATTCGTAGCTCGGTTTTATGCTTGTGGTGGCAATTCTCCATAAGGGATAGGCCGGTCGTGGTACTCCGGTTATGTGTGCCACCTGGGCCAATGGCGTGAGGAGGAGGAAATCTGCTCCACGCACGGACCAATACCGTTGGGCAGTTCTGCATGTACTGGCTGGAGGACAAAACCTTTACACGCATAAGGTGGTGAGGGGCGAGCACTGCCGCCTGTCCAGGGAAGGACAGTAGAGGTAGTGCGCGCACGATCTTGAGGCTGCATGGCCAGCCTAGAAATAAGGAGGAAAGTGAACGTTAGAGGTATGCAACTTCTTCCCCAAAGAGAATACTCTCTCTCTAACAGTCTTCTTCTTCCTCAAGTGGACTGACTTGATCGTCGGAGGGTCTATCCGGCACACCACCGCCGGGCAGCTCACCGTTTCTGTGTTGCCAGGTAGACGCCGTCAAGAGAAGCTTGGAGTACAAGGAGTACGGAAAGCAAAGGATATTTCGCCCCCGTACAAATACCTAACATTCCCCTCATTACACATTAAAATGTAGTAGTTATAAGATCACTGGATCAAATCCAAAATCTTATTATATTATTAATTATGACATTTTATAATTACTATTTTTTAAATTATGATCGATGGCCAAGTTGCTGAACAAATAAATTAGGCCAACATTCATCTCCAAACTATAGAAAGCAATTCACTCGTATAAAACAACCTCTAGGTCAAATGTATCTTTCAATCCCACATGGTACTCTCCCCATTTATCAAACATTTACCTTAACTGGAGTACACATTTTAGACTCCATCTCAAGATTTTAAGAGAGAATTTTACATCAACCAAGAGAAGCTCTTAATAAGGTTGTTAATGCATAGAATCCATTTAACTAACTGGAAGTAACTTGTGTGACTTGTTTTTTAGGCATTAAGTCTTTTTTAAGGCTGTGTTTGGTTAGAAAATTTGATGAGAGAAATAAAAGAAGATTAGAAATAGAAAGGAAATGAGAAAGTGATAAGATTCGAACTCGAAGTTATGTTTGGTTAAATTGGGAAATGGAAAAATAAAAGAGCCCAAGTGAGACTAAGGCTTTTTTTTTTTTTTTTTTTTTTGAACTCGTAAATGCCAAAGGGCATACACGGAATCAAAAGAAATGATGTGTTTGGTGTAGGGATTTGAAGAGTGATTTGGAAAAGGAAAAATAAAATATGTGTGAAAGCAAGTGAAAGGTAGGGTGCATTTGTTGTAAAGATTTGGGGAAAGATCTAGAAAGGGAAAGGAAAAAAGGAAAAGATGTGTGAAACTAGGTGAAGGTATTCATACATCTGTTCCTTTTTCGTTTCCAAATCCTTTCCCAAATCTATTAACCAAACACAGCCTAAAAACGTAAAAGTGAAATTGCATTTCCCTCTTACTTTATTTTCCTTTGTGTTTTTCATTATAACTAAATAAAAAGTGGGATTTCATTTTCTTTTCCCTTTCCATTTCTTACACGAAATCATCCAACCAAATATAGCCTAAGGAAAAACCTTTGGTTCAACTCTTACAACTATAATGGGAGGAAAGACTTAAATATTTACAAGAATAGAGTGTAAAAGTTTAACTCCTCGTGATATCAATTTAACAACTAATCACTAAATTTTGAAAAATACTTTTACAATAGGGTTATGGTAGGGATATTAAAAATTTTATCAAATATTTGACCAAGTGTCTTACTTGAGTATGAGTTCAATTTAATAGAATTTTTGGAATGTTTTGCATTTTTGTGTACAATAATGTTAAGTCCAACTCAATGACCACTTTTTGATCATTGGAAAAGAAGTGCTTGTATTTTGATCATTGTATAATTTTGATCTCTATAATTTGAATTGGCTCAATTTTAACTATGTATTTTTTATTTTATTTCAATTTGGTCCAATTGATTATAATTCTTAGTATTTTTTAATGGAAAATATGCATATAAGTGGCATATGTCATATTTTTTAAAGTAAAATTATAAATTTCTTAACCTTAGTGAATTAACCTCAACCAATTTAATGATTATTTTCAATCAAAAACACTAACGACATTATCAATTGGACCAAATTAACACAAAATTTAAAATTAATGGTCAAAATTATGCCAATTGAAAGTGTAGGGACTAAAATGGTACAAGTGGCAAAATGTAGAGACTACCGATGTAATTTGCCCAAAAGATTTTGTACAAAAAGTTTTTCAAAACCTTATTTGAAATCGTTTGCAAAACCCTTTTACCTTATTTGTGCGATCGATTGCATTGGTTATTGTGATCGATTGCAGTTAAAGCAATCGATCGGTTAGTAGTCGCTTGATTTAAATTGTTTAGAAGAACCTTTTGATCGATAGCCGATCGATCGCTTTATCAATCGCGATCGATCGCTTTGCCGCTATTACCTAAAACCTAATTCTACTTGTTTCGAAAATCCTTCTTCTTTGTAAAAAGCATTTTCTAAATCTGATTTTAAGTATATCAACTATTGATCTTTCATAAAAAAATATTTTGTTCTTTTTAAAGAGTTGAGTTTCAAAACCAACTGTGCGTACCGGATTCCGCACTAGATGAAAGTGGATTGGGGCTCCGCACTCAGTTGGACTATCCAGGGACTGAAGCTCCTGCCACAAGAAGCACCGTAAGAGCTACTCGGCTAGGGTTGGCTGGATAACCCCTCCGGTGTGGCAATCAGTGATAGGAGAAGAAGTGTATAGAGAGTTCAGTTTGTATGTAAGTGGGGTTTTGCTTGGAATAGTTTAGTTACCTTCAATGTGAAGTGAGTGAAGTATATATAGGGTTCATTGCTTGCTTCTCAAGATGGTTTCATGGAGCTTAGGTGCTGCCAAGTGTCCTTTTAGCATTGCCCAAAGTGGGGGACCACCTGATAGTTATTATAGAATGCATACACTCATTGTAGTCATGCTAATAACAAACCACATTCCTCTGGTTCAACAGCTTCTGTGATTCTAGGTGTAGGGGACCAGCTGAGGTGGCAACTTGCACATGTTCATACTCATAACATCCACGTTTCTTTGTAAGGCTCCCTCGGCTTGGTGCCTCAGTACCCCAGTTCGGCCCTAAACGAGGCTTCTGTTGGGATGGGTCGGTCCATTTGGACGTCTCTGTATGGGCTCGGCTGACTTTTAGTTCGGTCCATAGTTTCGGCCTTGCAGCTTGGCCCAGCCCAGCATCGCGGCTGGGCTAGCCTTTCCACTGCGAGTTGGGTCCAAGTGCTTGAGGACTTGGGTAGGCTATTGATCATGGAGTTGGACTCAATTGGCTTGCCCATACATTCTTCTAACCCACTTGGATTTGGGCTTTAGTGGATTGGGCCGGCCCAAGGTTTGGATCTGACCCGTTTCATATTTAACCCCTTCACCCACAAAATACTTTTAAACACTTTGCATTACGACATTGTTTGTACAACACTCTTGGTCGGTTGGGTAACTAAGTCGTTCATGAACGAATATCGAAGTTGACGCTTTGTGGAATCTCGAAATCAAGAAAATTGATTGGGTCATATTGTACTCGTGGAGTTACTAAAAAATATTGTATTAGGTAAACATTGGTGAAACTTGTAAGTTCTACTTAGCCTTTGTGTTTGTATTCTTGGATCTTAGTGAATGTTGTTGAGGGTTGGGATCGTGGTTTTTTACCATTCTAGATTTTCACATAAAATCCTGTCTTCATATGTTGATTTTTATTTATGTGTTAATCTGTTTAATTAACTAAATTGAACATAGAATTAATAATTGTTAATTAGATAGCCTATTCATCTCTCTTTAGGCACATAATATTCGGACTCTGTAATTTCATACTTCCATTCCCAAAGCACAAGATCCATCCACGGAGGGTGAGTCAGGGCTTAAAATCAAGCTGAAAGGCGTAGTTCATGGACATATTGGGATGGTGAGAAGACATATATTATACATCCCAGAGGAATTATAATTGGAGATACCATTTAGTATGTTTGGTTTTACTTTTCTGAATTTAGTTTTCTAAAATTAAGTATTTTTGTTTTTGAGTTTTTTTTTTTGTTTTTAGTGAATATTATTAAAATTTTAAGCAATTTTTTTTTTTTTAATTTTTTAGATGTACCTTATTTAGATGTATCTAAATAATAAAATATTTGTGAAAAAATATTTTTTAAAATTAATAAATGCACAAAATACGAAAAATGTACTTAATTTTTTATTTTTTTCTTTTTGATATTTAGTGAATTTTTTAAGGATTTCTTTCACAAATATTATACTTTCTAGGTATATTTATGTTAGTGTTGGTTTTTTTAGCTTTCGAAGGTTAATTATGTAATTTAAGTGTGCCAGCAAGGATCAATTAGTCCTTGTAGAATTTTAATCGCCAACCAATTTATCAGACGATTCTGTTGAAATTTTTTCAACCTCAATGAAGAGGACTTTTACTGGTGGCTTGTGTTAAGAGAAATTTATAAATTATAGCAAGTGTGAAATAATCCAAAACTGAATTTCATTAAGTAAATAAGAACTTACAAATGAAATGACTCAGCCTTGAAAAGGTTCATAGCAGCGACTATTTGAAACTACTCCTAGAAATTGAAGTACAATACAAGAATTAAAGTGCTAGAAATGTAAAGAACTGTAAATGTAAAAAATTGGAAAAGAAACGAAGTAAATAAACTGATATCTGGATCTGAGTTTGGGTCCTTCATTCTAGGGCCTTCTCTTCTATTTATACTTTTGCATGGCAACCGTCGAAGTGGACCTTCAACCGTCGAAATGTGTTCCCATAATTGCTGATCATGCTCTCTCACAGTCAGTCCCACTACGCCGTTCTTGCAGTTAGGCTTTCCCCCCGGATTTGAATTTAAATTGTAAGTAACCATTAAGACACGTCATCTCGTGCATTTTAACTGTTCCAATGCTACGCAGATCCACTACTACCAATATGAGTTGCCATGTGTCTGTCCTTGATTGAGACTTATCCTAAATCCCCATATTGCCCTTTTCGTGCCATGTGTTGAGCTGAGATTGGCTTTTACAAAATATACAACCAACATTACCCCTCGTACTAATATACCCAATACTTGGTGATATTAGTGGACTTAGCGCACTTTACCTACGTCCCAAGACGTGCATAGACTTTACTTACTCTGGAAGCATAACCATTCTTTGAACAATGAAGCAACGAATTTCATTAAATACTCATGTTTTGAACTTTTACTATCTGTGTAAACGGAAAGCCCTTTTATTATCTGTGTGACACAAACGGACCGGTACATCTCCAATGGCCAATCACACTCTCTTTTACATTGATCAAATATATGAGGAGGCTTTGGAAAACGATTACAGACCTCGAAAGAACTTCAATGCACTTATTACCCACACTTATCCACCTCTATTTATACAAGTCATGGATGCTTTTGCCCCATACGAACCTCTGGACCAAGCATTTGCACAAATGAATCTTGGAAGTTCTTCATCTACTCTAAAACTCTTTTCGTGGGACGAAGCTGCTTCAAAAGTTGCTTCCTCTAAAAGTACTGGCTAGGGACCTTGGCTTACACCCACTCAACCTCAAACAAGGGAGCGAATCCACCATCGATTCCCTGAATTTGATGACCCCATTGCAATCCATCCCTCAATGCGCAGCTCCGTAGTATATCCATACGTCTAGACCATCTTCGCAACCTTAAGGACAACTTGCTTTCGACCTGGTATATTTCTACCTTGCCGTCCAGAATAGTGTGAAATACTCCACACCCTGTTGAATCCTTAGGACTCAGTCTCTCACTCTTAGCCAGAAAAGCAAACTTTGCTCCTCTGACTGGCTAGAATACGTGAACAGGCCCGAGTTCCTACCTTTATTTGGAGAGGACCCAACTGTGCCTTCCCTACCTTCCAATCCTAACTGGATTGAGGAGCTGAAACTTACCCTCTTCGAGAGCCAGCATTTTGTTTTCTACCAAGCCTCAACACTTCCTACTTCTTACCAACAGTATAGAGCCCAGACTCTACTTGCCGCTTTCTCTCATTTGTCCTTGAGGTCCTTCGAGATGATGTTCCTCATAAGAACTTACTGTGGTCTTGTGATATTATCTCTCGAAGCCACATCCTTAACCCTATAGCCCAGGCATAGCTTTCTACTGATACTTTCTTTGTTCGTAGGACCAAGTGTTGATCCTTCTCCCACTTTTGTCTGGTCTGGTGACTAGGCCAAAGAGGAACTTGCTCCATTTTCTTTCAAGTCCTTCTGGTATTGAGTATACCTTCACTGAATTTTTCTCCTTTGGGACCTAGATATCACAGGTATCATGTCTGGTTTCTTGCTCTTTGGGTTCTTGAGTAGGACCCAATTGTTTGAAGCCACCAAAGGAGGCTTGATCATCCTTCCTCTATCCCCAAACGTCTTATTTTGAGCAGGTACTATCTTAGGTTTGCTCTGCATTACAAACCAAGCTAGAACCCCAGGAACCCACGAACTGACTGTTCTCACTGCTGGATCCACCACACCTGTCCTTGGAATAAGCTTTGAAGCATTTCTTGGAGGCCAATCTCTAGGCCTAGTTCCTTGTCTTGAACCAAACTTAGGCTTTCTTTCCAGTGGATTTCCTACTCTGTAATAATCATATGACCTGGTTTCATGCAAGGGTCTCTTCCCCTTTGATTGCATCCTAGCGTCTGATGAACCAACCAATGATGAGCACTATTTAGGGCCAGTCGGATATGGCCTTCTGTCATAGGTGCTGGTTGGTTTTCTGTCTTTTTGCACCTCTTTATAATATTGTTTCCCATCAACTGGGAGCCCCTTCAACCACTTGTAACTCATTCTACACCTAGGGCACATCCTCTGCACCACAGTTGCTTCGACAGAGTCATCATCCAGGATCTCTTCGCTAGGGCCATCTCTCTGGCCTGGGAAATTTTGTCTATTGGCTGGTGAACTTTTGGTATCCTTTTTAAAGGTAGTTTGGTTGGCCACATGCATCTGCATGTTAACCTCCTCCAATTCCTTCAAGGATAGGTTTTGGAAATCTGGCATGCCAACATTGGCTGCAGCCTCCTCAATTTCTAGAAACGGGTTAGTATCAATCCCCATGGCCTTCTCAATCTTGGTTGAAAACTTTAACCTCCCTTTCCGAATCTGTTCTTGGGTCCTATCTCGAAAAACAATACAGTTTTTAGTCGAATGAGACCAATAATTGTGCCATTTACAGTACATTTTCCCTTTAAGTTCTTCAAGAGTAGGGATCTTAACTACTTTTGGTAACTTTAGAAAGTGTGCTACAAGCAAATGATCAGAAATGTTATCTGCCTTTATTATGTCAAAAGAGTACTTCATGTGAAGGTCTTTCTTTTTAAATTGTTGGTCTATTGTACTGTCTTTCTGAATTAATGCCTCACATGTCATAGGCTCTTTTCATATGATCTCTGTTGCATCAATCTCATAGTTAGGGTCCCTGCAATAGGTTTTATAGGATGCATTATTTCGATCATGTTCCTCTTCTAGCAAGGTTTCATATCTAGAGACTTTATAAGTGAACTCCACTAAGTCTCGAAATTCAGTTGCATTAAACTTTTTTTGAAGCCTAAATTCCAACCCATTTTGAGCTAACCTCACAAATTCAGGCTCAAGTAACATGACCCTACATTTATTTTGTGCCCTTTTAAATCTGGCAATAAATTGAGCAGCCTTCTCATCAGGCCTTTGGCTCAACCTTGCCAAGTCTACCATAGAAACCTCTGGTTATGTTTGGAAGAATTGGGTATGAAATGTTTCCTCCATTTGTTGCCAGGTTTGGATGGAGCCAGGTGTAAGGTTTATGTACCATACGATGGCTGCCCCAGTTAAAGAGTTTGGAAAAAGTCTTAGTTTTATATAGGGCAAATTACACAAATAGTCCCTATAGTTTGGGGCTTGTGTCACTTTAGTCCCTGACTTTTCAATTGTGACACATTTGACCCTGAATTTTGAATCTTGTTTCAAATAAGGACAATTGAATATATAATTAGATTTTTCAAGGGTAAAATTGTCAATTTGATAAAATATAAATTAATTTGACAAAAATAAATGTCAAACAAATATTTTTGAATTTTAAAAAATTATTTCTACCTACTAAAAATAAAATTATGTAAAATTGATAAATCTTTTAGACATTTATTTATTTTTCTTACCAAATTAATTTTTATTATGTGTTTGGATGATGATCATGTAAAATTAATTTTAAAAAATTAATTATGTAATTTTTATTAATTTTACATAATTTTATCATTGGTGGATAAAAATAATTTTAAAAAAATTAAAAATATTTTTTTGACATTTATTTTTATCAAATTAGTTTATATTTTATCAAATTGACGATTTTACCCTTGAAAAATCTAATAATATTTTCAATTGTCCTTATTTGAAACAAGATTCAAAATTCAGGGTCAAATGTGTCACAATTGAAAAGTCAGGGACCAAAGTGACACAAGTCCTAAACTATAGGGACTATTAGTGTAATTAACCCTTTTATATAATCATTATTAGCGAACTCACCACATTGACCTATAAACCTAGCAATGTGTTCTATAGTTGACTGATTTTCATTTCCATAAAAGAGGGCAAAGTTAGGTATCCTAAACCCCATTGGATATTCGTGTACCATGTCTACCCATTCTAGGTAAGCTTTCCTGTACATTGGAGTTTGGAGCCTCTGAGTCATAGGTCCACACATCTCTCTAACAATGTCAACAATCTGGTCCTTGGGAACCATATTTTGTACTGGTTGAACCACTACTGGAGGAACAAACACAGTTCTTGGAGAAACTCCATGTGCTTGTGGGCCTCTTAGTCCATATATAGGTATATTCAGAGCTGGTGGTCCTTGCTGTACTGGCTGCTGTTGAAGGTATGGCTGGCCTCTTGGGGCCTGCTCTACAAAAGGTCCTACAAAAGGTACCACAGGAGGAGAAACAAATATTGCTTCTCTTCCAACTGCAGAAAATCCTTCCAACCCCCCTGGTGCAAACTCAAACACAGGGTTGGTGAAACCCCTCATGCCAGGTATGTTTTCAAACATAGGATTTGGAAACGCCTTCATGTCATTACCCTGGGCTGGCCCAAATCCACCAAATTGTATGGTTTCGCTAGTAGAAAATGGTACATTCTAAGTGGCCAATGGTCTCGAAAGAGTTTCATACCATGACTGGGGCACAGGTGCTGGCCTCTCATAGTTTTGACTACTAGTCTGACCATTGATTTGTCCACTATTTTGCATAGGCTGTTTATCTCGAGCCAATCTTTGCTGAGGATTATTTACATTTTCTTCAGTTTGTCTTACAACAGTTAGTTGATGAGAATTCATTTGATCCAAAAAGGATATTGCCCATCTTTTCATTGTATATATCAATTGTTGTCCCATAGCATCTACTAAACATCCCCACAGATTCAGTGGTTAGGCAGAAGGGACATTTGAGGGTCCAGTTTCTTGGCCCTGTCTAGTATGTTGGACGTGTGTTGCATACTCTGAAGTGCTGGTCTGTTCGACCATTTGTGGAGGATCTAATGGGATGGGTACATCGATAGGATGTGACACTACAGTATCCTTTGGGTTAGGTATTTCTACCTCTTCATCTACACCCTCTTCTAGGCGTTCATTTTCTCTTCTTGCTCTACGTCTAGCCATTTTTAATGGTCCCACTGGGCGTGCCAAAAATATATGTTGACTTTTTTAGCTTTCGAAGGTTAATTATGTAATTTAAGCGTGCCATCAAGAATTAATTAGTCCTTACAGAATTTTAATTGCCAACCAATTTATCAGACGATTGTGTTGAAGTTCTTTCAGCCTCAATGAAGAGGACTTTTACTGGTGGCTTGTGTTAGGAGAAATTTATAAATTATAGCAAGTGTGAAATAATCCAAAACTGAATTTCATTAAGTAAATAAGAACTTACAAATAAAATGACCCAGCCTTGAAAAGGTTTACAACAGCGACTACTTGAAATTACTCCTAGAAATTGAAGTGCAATACAGGAATTGAAGTGCTGGAAATGTAAAGAACTGTAAATGTAAAAAACTGGAAAAGAAACGAAGTAAATAAACTGATATCTGGATCTGAGTCTGGGTCCTTCATTATAGGGCCTTATCTTCTATTTATACTTTTCCATGGCAACCGCTGAAGTAGACCTTCAATCGTCGAAATGTGTTTCCACGATTGCTGATCATGCTCTCTCACAGTTAGTTCCACTACGCCATTTTTGCAGTTAGGCTTCCCCCTCTGGATTTGAATTTAAATTGTAAGTAACTGTTAAGACACGTCATCCTGCGCTTTTCAACTGTTCCAATGCTACGCAAATCCACTACTACCAATATGAGTTGCCACGTGTCTGTCCTTGATTGAAGATTTATCCTAAATCCCCAC
This sequence comes from Camellia japonica, assembly GCA_030407325.1. Taxonomy (NCBI): domain Eukaryota; kingdom Viridiplantae; phylum Streptophyta; class Magnoliopsida; order Ericales; family Theaceae; genus Camellia; species Camellia japonica. The sequence goes on from JAPPVO010000017.1 coordinate 43,049,345, forward strand.
ATTGCCCTTTTCGTGCCACGTGTCGAGCTGGGATTGACTTTTACAAAATATACATCCAACAGTTAGGCGTGTCTAAAAATTAAAAAAATTGTTTAAAATATTAAAAAAAAAATTTAGTGAAAACAAGAAAATATGAAAAATGAAAATGTAAAATTTTTTGAAAACCAAAACCAAACAGAGTGATCATTTTTGGAGCCTCCAATAGCACAACCAAAACAACAATATTTTGTGTTATTGTTGGGGTGTAAGAAACGGAATTATGTATATTATTACTCCAAAACATTGTATTTCCTAAGTAATTTATATAATCAGTTGTGCATTATGATAATTTTCTTTCATTAAACTTATTAAGCTCTCTTGCATAAAAAAATTTGTTAACCGATGCTTTTAGGTCAAAATAAAATAATCAAAATTTGAATGACCGAATAAATTTATTTATTTTTAAAATAAAATAAAAAATAGTTTAATAATGGAATTTTTTTTAAGGTCTCAGATATTAAGATTTTAGTGGATAAAGGACATACAATATTTTCATAATAGTTGGAGTCTCTCAATATTTTCACAAAGAAAATTCAATATAGAGAAATTTCACCCTGACATGGAGAAATTTCATTTTTCACAGAGAAATTTTTCTGATTTCACAGAGAAATTTTAAAATTTCTCTAGTATGATCACAGAAAAATTTCATCGAGGGACCTTTGCTAATAAAAAAAATATATATTAAACCTCTCATACTAACCAAAGTTAGAGAGTGATATTTCACTAATTTTCCTTTTAACAATTCCTTCTCCAAAAAAGAATTATAAGACAATAAATCTCGTGCTTTCCTTTATCTCGTGCTTTCCTTTAGTGTAGGAATTATTAAATTATTTTTATATAAAATAATAAAAAAAATAAAAAAATACAAAAAATTAAATATTAATGTTCAAAAAAAAATGCCCAACATGTAAAAAATAAAAAAAAAATTATAGGCCCCTCACTATTTTTCTAATACCACCTCCACCTCCACCTCATCCATTCTAATCTCCCTTTCAACGTCCATCTTAATTCCCTCCTCCATCCTAATACATTCCCCAACTCTACAAACAAACGTAATACTAAATGGGCCCCACCTCCATCCTAATTCCATCCCACCCTCTACACCCCAAAACAAACGGGGCCTTCATTAATTTTGAGCAGGATTCCTCCTGTCCAAAATTTGAATCGGAGAGCGTTGTTTAGGTTTGTGGAGTTAATTATAGATTTCATTTCAATGATCTGAATTATTTATTTTGTTAGGTATTTTTTATATTTTATTTACAAAAAAAATAAAATAAAAATATGTCGATCCAATAATCGTAATCTATTGAATTTATAATGTTCGTCACTAAAAAAATAGATAGTTTATTTTTAAAACACAATTGTTGTCCTTTTTTTTGTGATAAACACGATATATTGAATAAGTTATGATTATTGGATCGACCTAATTTTTTTGCGGATGAAATACACGAAATGTCTAACAAAATAAACAATTCGGATGATTAAAACAAAACCCATGATGGACCCAACGAATCCAAACAACGCCCTCCAATCTAAGTTTTGGATGAGAGGATCCTCCTACTTTTTGTTTTTAACACATAGGCAATAGGGTGTTCAAATTAGTCTGTGAACCGAAGAATTGAACCAAACTTACCTCTTTGGATTGGGTTGGTTCTTAGTTTAAGCTATGCTTAAACCGAACCAACCCGAAAACCGAACCTATATATATTTTATAATTTTATTTATATTGACATGTCTTCAACTAATTAGACTATTACAATGGACTTGATTGCACCTAATAATTTCCATATACAAAAATTATTAGGGGAATGAATGAAGAACTTGAAGCTTGAGTTGGATTTCGTAATTCATTTAATTTGTATCGGTTGTATTGATAGATTCAATTTGTATTGATTATGTTTAAGTTTGAATTGAATTGAATTTATATTGGTTTGCATTAAACAATATTTTACTTTTTGTTTGTATTATATTTAAATGTTAAAGACTTATTTATTGTAATTATTTATTATTAATTGATTCACTTATATTTATATATAGTGGAACTGTGGTTTTAATCTAAATCAATCCAAGCTATATTGGATTGGGTTGGATTAGTTCTAGTGTATATTGATTTGATTCTGATTCTAAAAATTAAAAACCGATCATGATTGGATTGATTTTGAATTTAATGTCAAATCAAACCAAACAGACCTATCAACCCCCTAATTGACAATGCAGATAAAATTAAGGACTTTCTGTTGGACTATTTTAGGGTGAGAGGACCACATAAACATGTGTATTTAGTGTGAAAGTCTAGTCCTTTCTTTCAACCACCATAATTTTGTCACAACCTAATAACTTGGCTAAAATTTATACAATGACATATATAGAAAAGATCTTCATAAGATTTATTTTTTTATTTCATCTACTAGTCAAAAAACAAAAAACTACTAGAGATGTGTTCCACGTTTGTGATAGGTAGATATGATAAAATTATGGATTAATTACACTTCATATTTTTATTTATCAAAATCTCAATTTAATTTTTTCACTTTCATTTGTAACAGTCTTCCTATATCTTAAGTTAACTGTAATGTCACATCTTTGTCCATTTGCTGTTAACATGATTCACAAAACGTTTTATTTGAAGAATATATATGATATGTTTCTCGTCTCAATTAGTACACTTGCACTTTTACTAAAATTTTACATTAATCCTTACACTTTCATCAAAATATTACTTTAATCCATTCATTTTCAATTTCAGTTAATCTTATTAACAGTAGATGGACATAAGATGTAAGAACTCTGGTCAAAAAACTACTCCAGTAAACTATGTAAGAAATGTTTTTCCACTTTATAGTGATAGTAATGCCAATATATAATGTACGTTGTGGATATATTACGAATAATATGATATAAATATTACGAATTGTGCTTTTGTTAATTAACGAAACAAAAAGGTTTTATTAGTGAAAAAGAAATACAATTGAAGTTCAACATATTGTGTTATGAAACACAAAAATAAAATTATTTACAAAAATAACATACTTTTTAAATTATTTAGCAAATTAATGCACTTTGAAATTGCGTCTTTAAAATGTAATTTTATCGCAAAATCGCATGTTCAAAATGCACTTTCATGGCAATATGGCCACCTAAGGGTGCTAACGTGGCCACATTGAAATCACATTTTGAAAACGCAAGTTTACCCTAAAGTTGCATTTTCAAAATGCAATTTTAACCTTGACATGAAATTACATTTTCAAAATGTGATTTTAACATGGCCTACGCATTTTGAAAATGATATTTCAATACAAAATCTCATTTTGAAGATGTGATTTCAATATAAGGTTGGTTATTGCAATTTAAAAATGAGATTTCAATTAAATAATATTTTAAGTGCATTTTTAAGAAATCATAATTTAGGAAACACGATTTTTTGGAATCACAATTTCAAAATACTAAAAAAAAACGTTTAGTTTAATTTTCAAAATATGTTTTATTTTTTATTTTTGAATAAATAGAAACTAGTTTGACAAAAATAACACAAAAAATATTTTTTGATTTTTTAAAAATTATTTTCACTCCTAAAAAAAATTAAAAAAAACCATGTGAAAACAATTAATTTTTTTTTTGTTACTAAATTAATTTCTAATTTTTTGAAATTTTTTTAGAAATCAGATTCTCAAAACGAAACCAACAAAGTTGGTATGCGATTTCATGTTACAAATAGTTATGATAGCAAAAATTTATTTAGTACATAAATTTGATTTCTTTGAAAATCATACGATTTTATTACATAATTTAGATGTTGGGCAATCTTCACTGTATTTAAATAGATTAAATTCTGTTGTATATTAAACAACAACCAGAATATAAAGAAATAAAGGAAAGGAGAGAATTTGTTTGATTACAAAAATCAAACTAGAAATAAAATTAAATAAATAAAAACAGATTTTATTTTGTATCAAAACAAAATTAAAATCTGATTTAAATAAACAAATAAAACAGAATAATAAATTAAACAACTTACTTGATTAATTTCTTCGAATTAATAATCTGATCAAGTCCAGTGTTTGACATTGTGTTCTTAAGACAGATTCGTCCTCTCCACGGTGTTTTCAGAATGTGGACGTCTATCTCTCAGGATAAAATGATCAACTGCAAACAATAGCAGCACTACAAATTGTTTGCCTTATGAACACATCAAGTGTTTACACTCTTTCTTACAAGAAAATAATGCAACAAAATGAAGAATAAATTTGCAGAACTCTTAAGGACGAAAATTCTTATTGAATTCAAATGAGGGGTTAGTCTATTTATAGGCAAAATTGTGGCTGTTAGTTTTGAATTAAACAGGTGCAAAACCTGTTCAATTTAAACAGATAGGCACTGTTTGGACAGGTTGAAACCTATTCGGTTTTGATTTTAAACAGATTTAAATCTGTTGGGTTCAAAAAACGGAAGGGACCTGTTTGGGTGTACAGGCCCAGCCCAGCCCGCCCGACCGACGCGCGTGTGGTGATTTTTTGGTCCAATAGGTCTAGTCCATTTTGCCCATAACCTCCCTCTCTAAAACACTTGGGTACCCTTTGGGGCACACCCCAAGTACCAATCCCATGCCTTATAAATCCATTCAAAACTTCCTACTAAATCAATATGGGACAAGCTTTATTCAAACCTTTAAGGATTTTCTACTAAAACTCCATTTCTATAGAGCACACTTTAGTTTCAATTTTCCATTCACTCGGTAATGGTTTTGAGCAAGCAAATATACCACGTGAATCAAAACGCGGCATAGAACGCGTTACCACTTTGACTTGCAAAAATCGAAGCACGGAGACCACCTAAATAATAGACCAAATTTAGGAAAAAATTCTAGTTTTGCCCAGAATTTTCAAACCATTTCCATACAATTTCATTAAGATTTCATTAAATAGTTAAGATAATAATTTTTTCATTTTTTATTTTTATGTAATGAAATCAAAATCGGATGAATTTGGATTATGCAGTGATAAAAGTTTGTTATATTAACTATTTTTCAACATAGAATTGCCTTTTGAAATTACAATTTCATTATTTCGCATATCCAAATTGTGATTCTATAAAATCACGTTTCCTAAATTAGGATTTCTTAGAAATTGATTTAACTGAAATCTTATTTTCAAAATGTGATACACAATCTTATTTTTTCATTGTCAAAATGACATACCCTATCTTACGTTGAGTATTGAAATATTATTTTTGCATTAATTTTAAAATTGTGTTTTGAAATTGCAATTTTATGACAATGTTGAAGTTGGCTTTTGAGAATGCAATTTTAGGCCAAGTTTGGCATCTCCAGGAAAAGTCAAAAAGTTACTCAAAAAGTCAAAAAGTTAACACTATTCACCAAAAGTGAATAAGTACAGCTGCACAACTCCCAATCCTAATTTTTTCCTACAAACCAATTTTTACAATTTTTTATTACACATTTTTCCATAAAAAGTCAAAAAGTTAACCCAAACATCTATATTTTCTTCCTCAATTTTTTAGTCCAAAAAGATAAAAAGTACACTTATTTAAGACAGTCCAAACAATTTTAGGGTTGGTTTGGGATGTTATAAAAAAGTACACTTTTTGACTTATTGGCTTATATGGGTTAGGTTTGAGTTGGGTTTGATGTGATGTGTTAGAAAGGTGATGTGATTTAAATAAGATGATGTGACTTAAATAGGATAGTGACTTTTTGACTTTTTGTATTATTTAGATTATGTCAAACTTGACCTTAATATGGCCATGTTGGCAATTTCAAAATATAATTTTAATATGGCCATGTTGGCAATTTCACGTGGCCATGTCATTATGATGTCACTGTGCATGTTTATTTTGAAACTGTGAATCTGTCAAAGGCCCTGTTTGGTAGAGCTGTGGGAAACTGCTTATAGCTTATGCCTAAACAGCTTGTAGCTTATAACTTTCAGCTTAAGCTGATTTCCAGCTTATTCTTAAAGCATCTCCTGCCCCACTCAAAGAATAAGCTGATTTCTGACTTCCAAAAAGCTATAAGCTAAACCAAACACATCAAAATAGCTTAAATTAAGCTGAAAGCTGGAATAAGCTGATTATAAGCTGTGCCAAACAGGGCTAAAGAGGCGAGACGTCTCTCCGTTCGAGGGTGCTGTTGGGCCTTCACGTGTCTATCACAGAGTCCATATCGATGATCTGAACTGTTCGTAAGTAAGGTTAAGTTTGTCATAATTTAAATAATATAAAAAGTCAAAAAGTCACTATCCTATTTAAGTCACATCATCTTATTTAAATCACATCAACTCTCTAACACATCACATCAAACCCAACCCAAACCCAACCCATATAAGTCAATAAGTCAAAAAGTGCACTTTTTAAGAACATCCCAAACGAATTGTTGAATATTGCATTCTTTTAAAAATCACATTGATTGGATATTAATAGTCACTTTATTAAATCATATTTGGATATTATTTTTAAAATCATATTTACCATTGATACAAATATAATCTAATCAACTGGCTATTAATATCCAATCAACTCAATTTTTTACAAGGATGAAGTATTCTACGAGCCCTACATATTGAACAATTTGAATCATCAATATGGAATCTGAGGTGGGCCCATGAAGGCCCAACAATACCTTCCGATCCAATATGAACCGGAGAGAAAAGTGTGTTATTTCTGTAAATAGTTTAATTTCTTATAATATTCTTTAAAAAAAAAATCTCTACCTATAACTACTTTGAACAAGCAAAATTTGACGAGTCTAAGAAAATTTTCATGCGAGTGTAGCATCGCTGCCCTCAAGACCTCCATGCATTAGTACTAATCCAACATTATTATGGTATTTTTCGCAATTTAAAATTATTTATTAAATGATAATACTATTAGATCTAAGGAGAAATATAACATTAGTGAAATTTTAAAAAAATAATTATAAATTAATGAATAACTTTATAAATATTAATAATTATAATTACAAATTTTTCCAAGTATATATATATATTTTCCCTTGACCACCACTGGGTGTGATTAACCCCATCTAATCTCCATGCACGAGTACATACATGATAAGGTATTTAATGATAAATTGCCATGAAGGAAAATCATGGTTACATTATTATAGATAAGAGTAATGCAATATCTCTTAATTTTTTTACTTCCTCTTAATGATGTGGCAAATAAATTCTCCTGAAAAATGTGATAAATAAGATTAATCAATTAACTCTTTTTAAATTATTTATCACACTAATCAATTAACTCTTTTTAAATTATTTATCACACCATTCAGAGAGAGTTTGAGAGAGAAAACTTGAGAGTAGGGTTTGTTTGGTTTGTTTTTGGGAGAGTAGTTTTTAAAAATTGTTTTGGAGAGAGAGTTTAGAAATTTTCTTGGTTTGTTTGGTTGTATATTTTGAAAGTAGTTTTGGAGTTTGGGAATTTGGAATGATTTGATATTTTGTTGTAATTGATTAGATGTGTGTGGGAGAAAAAGTGATTGAGAATGAGAGAGGAAAGAGAAAAAGTGATTGATTGATAGGTAAGAGAGATAAAGTGATTTTGAAAATTGTTTTGAAAAATTTACAAACCAAACAAATTTTCTAAATTTTTTTTTCCAAAACCACTCTAGAAATCCAAACCAAACATATCCATAATTTAGAAAAATTACTATTCAAGACTAGTTTTGAAAATTTATTATTATACAGTGAAAAAATTAATGATTTTAATTATTAATATTTAGAAAATTTATATTTTTTTTTGTATTTTTTTTTCCTGACACCCACTGATGTATAATTCCCCCTTATAATTTATAACAAAGTTATGAAATTCAACATTGAACTCTATATTTAAATTTTGTATTGATTACACTTCTAATTTTTATACTTTGATTCAAATTTTATTTTGATCATTATAGTTTGAAATTAAGCAATTTGATTTATACAATTTAAATTTAATTTTAATTTGGTCCTTCCATTAATTTTTTCTTATGTGTATATTTTAGGAGACTAACAAGTGTCCCAAAATCATTAACTGTAACTTTCAACTTGAACAAAAGGACTAAGCTGAAACTAGATTTAAAGTGCATGAATTAAATTGTTCAATTTGAAACTATAGAGATCAAAGTGAAATTTGAGTGAAATTATAAGGATTGAAAGTGTGATTTATCATTAAATTTTTGAACTTATATTTGTGCTATTCTCCTAAAAGTTATATTTGGATAAATTATTTCTTATATTTGAGCTTTCATTATTATTATTATTATTATTTTTTTCTAAAAATTGTATTTGGATAAGCTGATATAATTATTTCTTATATCAGTTTCACATCGATTGAGTTGCATTTCTATATAATTTTTCATATTTGTACGCCTGCAATGCCAGTAAAATTAATAATTTTTATTTATTATTATTATTATTTTATTTTCCATGAAAGAACTATAGAAGTGTGAGTTTAATGTGAAGTCTAGTCCTTTTCGCTCAACCACCACAATTTTGTTATTACCTTGATAAACCTAGGTCCTCCCTAGACGTAGCTACAGGGAGTCGAAATTTGGAGCTCCGAAATTTGTTCACATAAGTAATAATAGTACACATTAATTTATCGGTTGAACTAATTTACTTTATTTTTAGATGGATCTTAACTTGTATCTTGTTAGTTTGATTTTTTAAAAATTATTTTTAGATGAATTTTAGTTTAATTTTAATAAATTTTCTTTATATGTCAATAATTCTTTATACTTTTTAGATGTATCTAATTAAGATCCATCTAAAAATAAAGTAAATTAGTGAAAATATTAAAAAAAACTAAAAATAAACAAAAATTTGAACAAAAATCTTTGTGTATTTTTGTTTGGGTTCCGTTTGTTTTTAGTGATTTTTTTTTCATATTTTATTTTTTATTTTTTATTTTTATTTTTTAGATATGTTTCTACAAAATAAACAAATTTGACTAAAATATGAACAAAATTTAATAAAAGCAAATGAAAATCTGTTTAAAAATAATTTCTGTGAATTGTAATCAAACAAAGACTTTGGGAAGTTCGGGAAGGAGTAGAGTTGTTAGATTTTATTTTATATTTGTGAATATATTGAAAATTGATCTTCTATAGTTTCTTATAACAATTTTTTTACTTTTTGGAGCCGAAAAAGTTTAGTTGATTGTAGTAATATATAAACAATTTTAAAAATCAAATATAGATTACGCTATCAATTTCTACCAACATTAAAAGGGAAAACAACATAAAAAATATATATAAATAAACACATTTTCTATGCACACATTGTAAGAAATAAATTTATTTGGGTAAATTATACTGATAGTTTCTATATTTTTATCTTTATATTATTTTGGCCTTTATAATTTTAATTGATTCGATTTTAATCGTTAATTTATTATTTTTGTTTCAATTTGGTTCAATTGATTGTAATTGTTAAAATTTATTTATGTAAAATTTGCACATGGTGCCATGTTCTTAAGGCAAAATTATAAACTTAATCAACTTAGTGAGTTGATCTCAACTAACTCAATAATTATTTTGTTGTCAAAAACCGTAGCGAGTTTATTCATTGGATTAAATTGACACAAAATTTAAAATTAAGGATTGAAATTGAGCTAATTAAAAATGTAGGATCCAAAATGACACGAGGGACAAAACGTAGGGACTATCAGTGCAATTTATCCAATTTATTTTATTAGTCAAAATAATTCTGATCAGTAAATTTTAAATTAGGGACACTTTTCCAGGTATTTTTTTTGGGAATTAGGATTTTCTGGAATTATTTGAAGGATTGGATCTTTTAATTCCGGCTTGTATGCTTACCAAAGTTCCCAAGCCTGTGTGTGTAGATTATTAAAACATAAATTAAGTGTAAATTACAAATACACATATTGACGTTTACTTAAAATATAAATTGTTTCTTATAATTTGAAAAATTATAAATATCTCGTTGTTAAAAATTTTTATTTAACATAATTAACTATAAAAATTAAATTTCTAATTGCCATTTCATATAATAATAAAATTATCAAAATTATTAGTTGAAATAGATTTTTGACATATTAAAAATTATTAATTGACTGAATGATTTATTAATAAAAGAGGCCGTTTGTTATGAAATTAGTGACTTAAAGGGACTCGATTTAATTTTTAGAATCACAAGGGACAGTTCGTATTTTAAGCAAACTCAGAGTTACCCAAAAAATAAAATCACAAGTTGGATTTAAAATTAAGAAATAATGCCTCTAGTTGAAATTTTAATTAGATTTGACAGTTGTCTCTTGTTGGCAAGAGTTAATCAATTGACTAGACTCTTATCGTAAAAGACTTCGTTTATTAACTTCTATCAATAAAACATTTTAACTGTCTAATTCAGTTGAACTTTCAATTGAAGACAAACTGAACTATTTGAATAATTGATTACTCAATGAGTGACATTAATGTTACTTTATCTACCCGTCTTTAATCGGTAGAAAATGCAAGATTAGAGATAGATGGAAATTTATATAGATTAGATTATGAGTAATAAATTCACATTTGAAAATCCTACATACACCTTTAATGATGTGATAAGAAAGTAGAGCCCCACATAATAGAATATATTATAAATTAAAAGTTGACATCTATTATTTTACATTATTATAGATAAAATTGTAAAAATTTTATTAGGATCCCAAATATTTTCCTTACATTATAGATATCCAAACACATATGGACATATCTAGATAAAGATAATAATAAATAAATAAAATAAAGAGATTAACTTACATGAAAAATGATGCAGACCACTAATTAGTGGTTGCACTAAGGATGTAGCAGTGGGTCTCACTCACTGTCACATGTGCTTTGTGTTTTGTGTCTTAGTTTTTGTTTTGTTTTTTTTTTTTTGAACTTGCCACATTATTAATAGTGGTGTTAATGATAGAAATTTAGTGATATAGAGATGGGCTTCAATCATAGCTGTCAACCTATCACAATGAATGATATATAGAGATGGGCATCTACAATGACTGTCAACTTGCCACAATGAATGCTATATAGAGATGGCATCTACCATGTCATGCTATATAGAGATAGTTGTCAACCATGGCTGTCAGCTTGTCACAATAAATGCTGGCATGCATGATACATGATAAGTTATTAAAGCCTTGTTTGGAGTGTATTAATAATTGTACATTTTTTATCTTTTTATCTTTTTTTCATCACATCATTTTTTAATTTTTTGTATATATTTTCGTAAAAAGTCAAAAAGCGTACTTATTTAAATCATTCCAAACTACCCCTAAGTTGTGTTTGCTTTATAAATTTGAAAAGTAATTTAAAAAGAAAAAGAGAAAAAATATATAAAATATAATTATATTTCATTCACATTTTACTTATATTTTTTATTTTTATTTTATATTCTAAATTTCTCTTCAAATTCATAAATTAAACATAGCATTGGTGCTAATTGATTTGAAGGAAATTTCTTAAGGAGTAGGTTATCTTGAGTCCATACCGTATTGATTGTTCACCATGGATTTTATTTTGATAACTTGTGGTGACAAGTTATTTAACATTAAATTGGATGATCTATTTTAAAATTATACTTATTATCAATGTTTTTCAAAACAATTTTGATAAAATTATATGACGATTATTAGATTAATTTGATTTTTATTTTATTTATTTATTTATTATTATTATTGTGTGTGTGTGTAGATAACCTATACAAAGAAGGTTACAAAATAAACGAAATGAATCATTAAAATGGAATCTATAAGTAGTCTCACTGGCCTAAATAATACAGTTCAGTCTAGAATCTATTGTCATTTCTTATAATAGTTCCAAGAAAGAGGTTGTTAGACGATTCGGAAGTATCTTGAATTCTAAAACACAAACATAGTTTTCAACCAAACGTTAAAAATGGAATCTATTATTAGTCCCACTAATCTAAATAGTATGATTTAGTCTAGAACCTACTGTCATATCTTATAATGATTCCAAGAAAAAAGTTGTTAGATGATTCAACCGTACTTTTAATTCAAATAAAGTTACAAAATAAATGAAATAGATCACTAAAATGAAATCTATAGTTAGTCTGTCATTTCGTATAATGGTTCCAAGAAAGAGGTTGTTAGATGATTCGAACGTGTTTTGAATTCTGAAACACAAATATAGTGGTGTTTTAGAAGGTTAGTAAAAAGTTTATTTTTTGGTTTTTTTAGTTTATTTTGTCTTTATGTGAATAAAAATATGAGATGTGATGTGACTCAAAATGGATAAAAAAAATTAAAAATCAACTTTTTTTTTTTTTTTTTACTTCCCAAAAATCCCATAATTTTCAACTAAACGCTAAAATAGAGTCTAATTATAAAAAAACACACATAATTTTCAACCAAACATTATAATTTAGATTTTGAGGAGTGCAAGGTTGCCGACCATGTGAACTAGATAGACTAGAGTCAATACTTATTTTCGGAGACGGGGTCACAGCTGTGCCCCTCCCTGCTGTGCCCCCCTGCTGTGCCGTGAAACGGCACAGTTTCACCCCTTCTCTCTTTCTTCTTCTTTCTTTTTTTTTTTTTTTTTTTTTTTTTCTTCTTCTTCATGTTCTCACAGTTTCACCCTTTTTTTTTTTTTTTTTTTTTTTCACACAGTTTCATCTTCTTCTTTTTTTTTTCTTTTTTTTTTCTTAAAATTTATTTATTTTTTATTTTAGTGTTTAGAGTTTTCTTAAAATTTATTTTTTTATTTTATTTTAGGGTTTAGGATTTAGAGTTTAATTTTTAATTTTATTTTATTTTAGGATTTAGGGCTTAGGGTTTAATTCTTAATTTATTTTTTATTTTTTATTTTAGGGTTTAGGGTTTAATTCTTAAATTTTATTTATTTATTTTACTGTTTAGGATTTAATTTTTAATTTTTTTATTTTAGGGTTTAGGATTTAGGGTTTAATTCTTAATTTTTTTTTTTTTATTTTAGGATTTAGGGTTTAGGATTTAAATTTAATTTAGTGAGAACATAAAAAAAAAAGGGGTGAAATTAAACCCTAAATCCTAAACTCTAAACTCTATAAAAAAAAAAAAAAAAAAAGATGAAACTATGTGAGAACATGAAAAAAAAAAAAAAAAAAAGGGATGAAACTGTGCCGTTTCACGGCACAGCAGGGGCACGGCAGGGAGGGGCACAGCAGTGACCCCGTGTCCCTTATTTTCTTACATCCACATGAAGAAATGCTGATAGAAATTTTAAATTTTGAAATCTACCGTGTTGATTTGAATTTACTGTTGTGGATTACATTTCGAAATAATTCTAATCAGTAAATTTTAAATTAGGGACACTTTTCCAGGTATCTTTTTTGGGAATTAGGATTTTCTGGAATTATTTTATTTAAAGGATTGGATCATTTAATTCCGGCATGTATGCTTAAGAAAGGTTCCAAGCCTGTGTGTGTAGATTATTAAAAGAAAAATTAAGGCTAAGTTACAAATACACATATTAAGATTTACTTAAAATATAAATTGTTTCTTGTAATTTGAAAAATTATAAATACTAACTACTTTTTTATACAATAATAAAATTGTCTGAATTATAAATTGAAACAAATTTCTGACATAATTAAAAATTATTAATTGACTTAATGATTTATTAATAAAATAGGTTGTTGTTATGAAATTAGAAACTTGAAGGGACGTGCTTTAACTTTTAGAATCATAGGAGACAGTTCGTATTTTAAACAAACTCAGAGAGTGTATTTATAATTTATCCAAAAAATAAAATCAACATTGACCATACTTGTGGTTCATTATTTTGAACAAAATATCAACTTGTTTGATTTAAAGCTATTTTTCTGAAAATTGTAATTTTTATGTTTTGTGTTTTGTGTTTTTTATTTTTTTATTTTTAGTGATTTTTTTAATATTTTAAGTAGTTTTTTTAAAATATACTTAAAAAGTATAATATTTGTGAAAAATATTTTTAAAAATTCATTAAACACAAAAAATATTAAAAAAAATGAAATTCAATACATTTTCATATTTTGTTGTATTCAATGAATTTTTAAAGATTTTTTATACAAATTATATATTTTTTAAGTATATAAAGATTAAGTGGATCTAAAAAGTAATATATTATATATATATATTTTAAAAAAATCACTAAAAATACAAAAATACGAATTGAAAACTCAAAAAATTATTTTTGAAAATTCCAAACCAAACAAAATTGATTTTGTTTTTTTTTTTAATGAATAATGGACCAAAAGTATAATCAATTTTGATTATTTATGTTTTAAATGAATAATCTACACAACCTTGAGGGGTTAGTCTAGTGGTTAATGTATGGGGCTTTTGGAAGTTTACTCCCTTCAAGGTCTCAAGCTCAAAACCTCTTGGTTGCAAACAAAATTTTTTAGAACAGTCACAGGGCTTTGCCATTGGTAGGTTGTGGGATTAGTCATCCGGATTAATCAATCCAGTGGATTAGATATCGAGTTATCAAAAACACATAATCTACACACATTGGCCTACCATATTGTGCCTGTTTGGTGCAGCTTAAAAGCTGCTTATTTCAACTTTCAGCTTAATTTAAGCTATTTTGATGTGTTTGGTTTAGCTTATAGTTTTTTGGAAGTCAGAGATCAGCTTATTCTTTGAGTGGGGCATGAGATGCTTAATTTATAAGTCAGAAATCAGCTTATGTTCATAGTTATAAGCTATAAGCTGTTTAGGCATAAGATATAAGCACTTTCCCACAATTCTACCAAACAGGGCCATTATTTAAGATCCTTTATATATGACTGTTTAATTTGATATAATTCTACACATATTTGTAAATAATATTGATTTATGACCACACACCAAAAAAAAAAACAAAAAAAATTACTTTGTTGGTTTTCAATTTGTATTTTTAGTGATTTTTTAGAATATTTTAATCATTTTTTTAAAAAAACTTTTTAGATTCACTTAATCTTGATATTTTTTAAAAGCATAAAATTTATGAAATTTTTTTTTTCCAAAAATTCATTAAATGCAACAAAATACAAAAATATGCTAAATTTTTGTTTTTTAGAAAATATTTTTTGTATTTAGTGAATTTGTTTTTAAAAAAATCACAAATATTATATTTTTTTGAAATTTATCTAGATTAAGTGTATTAAAAGATAAAAAAAAAGTACGTAAAATATTACTAAAAAAATAATAATAATAAAACTCAATTTTTAAAAAATAAACATAAAAGTATTATGGCCCTATTTGGTAGAGCTGTAGGAAAGTAATTATAGCTTATACCTTTTTTTTTTTTTTTTTTTTTTTGATCGGCAAAAGAAAACTTTATTGATGGAAAGCAAAGTACATGCAAAAAACATCAACAAAGCAGGGAAGTGCACTGAGCATCATAGCTACCCTCTACAATCCCAACTAGGTTGGCACCGCAAAGGAAGCAAAATCATTTGCTAGCACTTGACCCTAGATTGGTGAGAAACCAATCAAGCAACCAACAAAAGAGAGAGAAGAAAAAGAACAGAAAAAGCCCCAAGATGATGAGTTCTTTGATCAAGATTGTCTACTCCAACTGTTGGCTGCTCAGGTGGACTGGAGAAAACACTAGCACTCAAGACATCACAACATCTGATTGCAGATCAATTAGAACAATTCAATTAGAACACAGCAGAATAACATCTCAGCTTCAGTTCCTTCGTGTGTTTCACTGGCACACCAAAACACCATAGAAGCAGTAGCCACAAACAACCCACAGACTCAGGTTACACAATAGCAGCCCAGAATAACATACAATAGCAGCCCAGAATCTCATTGTGGTTACACCATGACAGACCAACATAGCACACCACCAAATTTTAATCAGAACAACAACTGATTTCCATTCACTTCTGCAAAACAGAACAGATAAACAGAAGCAGACCAGAAGCAACCAACTATAGCAGCAGCCCAAGAATATCAACAGAAGACCAAAAACTCCCTACATAATGACTCCGGAACTCCGGAACTTTGATGATCTGCAAACTTTTCCAATTTCACCAGAGCATTTTCTGGGGCCTTGCACACCAATTACAACTATGAAGGCAATGATCAACAGACATAGCCAATAAGCATTATGCTGCTGCATGCCTTCCTACACAGGATAACAAACCAATGCTGCTAAGCTGCTAGATACCAACTGAAGCTCCCTGAAAACCATCTGCTATGACATGAGAACATGGGCAAAACTAGCAAGCTACCCTTTGCATCAGTGCAGCCAAAACCAACAGACATAGCCAATAAGCATTATGCTGCTGCATGCCTTCTTACACAGGATAACAAACCAATGCTGCTAAGCTGCTAGATACCAACTGAAGCTCCCTGAAAACCATCTGCTATGACATGAGAACATGGGCAAAACTAGCAAGCCACCCTTTGTATCAGAGCAGCCAAAACCAAGCCAACATACACTCTCCTATATCTGCACTCATACAGCAAAACAGACCAGGAACTGATCCAACAGAAACCATCCCACCAGACCAACAAACACTCTCCTAAAATCTGCACTCAAACAGCAAACCAGACCAGGAACCAAGACAGACCGCAGAGAACCCAACAGACTAAGCCAAGACAACCCCGCAGAGACCAGCAGCATTAAACTCTACTGATGCACCTTCTAATCTGAGGGAGATTGAAAACAAAATCATGGATAGGATACTGCCACTGCCTAGAAGTGGTGCTTAGCCAAAGAGCCACTCTATGCTTAACTAGATCAGAGAGAGTTTCTACATCAGCTACTGCGTTGTTGAAAACACAGTCATTTCTTTGCTTCCAAAGAGACCAAAGGGTTACAAGAGGGATACATCTCCAAATCGCCTTTTCTCTCTTCTGGAACTTATCACCCTCCCACCACTGAAACAAACTGTCAACTGTGCCAGGCATTGCCCAATACAGACCCCACCATTCTATCAAGGACGACCATACCTTCCACACAAAATGGCAATGGAGGAGCACATGCAACACCGACTCCTCGTCATGCTTACAAAAGCAACACAGGGTAGTTGATCCTCCAGGGAGGACCCCTATTTTCTAAAGGAACACAGAGGTCTTAATCTTATGTTTCCAGGCAAGCCAGCCAAAAAACTGGACTTTAGGGGGTAAAACCTTATTCCACAGCATTCTAGGAACACCAAGTTGGTTTCCATCACCACTTGAGCAGTGCTTATACAGAGAAGCAACTGTAAAGAGACCTGATGATGTGGTTGACCACTTTGGGTAATCAACTCTCTCCATCCTAATTAAGGGACCATGGGAGATAATAGAGACCAATCTCAGCAAATCAACTCTTTCCCATTCAAACAACTCTCTTCTGAATAATAAGTTCCACTCCCCTGAGGATGCCTTTAGATCAACAAAAAGTCTAAGAGCTCCTTTCTTTTCTTTTGACAAACTGAACAGTCTAGGAAATTCAACTCTCAAACAGTGGCCATCACACCACATATCCTCCCAAAATCTTACTCTACAGCCATCTCCCACCTGCACTGTGAAATTATTAAGAAAGCACGCCATCATGGAGGGGTAGAGAGAGGCCAAAGAGGTAATATCTCGCCATAATTTTGACTGCCTCCAGCTATCACCAGAATTCGGCAACCAACGGCACTCCTCAATGTTGTATTTACTGCAAATTACTCTTCTCCACAGAGCTTTTGACTCAGAAGCAAACCTCCACCACCACTTCAGTAACAGACAGGAATTAGCAACTCTAACCTTCCGAACGCCCAACCCTCCATTATCAATACTTTTGGTAACCTCCTCCCATTTGACTAGATGAACCTTCCTTTTTAGATCCGAGCCACCCCATAAAAAAGCTGCTTGGATTCTGTCAAAGTCCTTAGCCACACCCTCCGGCATTCTAAACAGAGATAAATAGTAGACTGGTAAGCAAGAGAGAGCAGACTTAATCAAAGCCAATCTACCCGCAAATGACAACATTCTCCTTTTCCAACTTGCCAGCCTAGCTTTAACTTTCTCAATAACTGGAGTCCAGAACTTCCTCTTACTAGGACTCACCCCCGAGGGGAGCCCGAGATATGACAAAGGTAATGAGCCAGTCTTACAATTCAGCTTAGCAGCAAAATCTACCAGGGCAACAGAGTCCACTCCTACTCCACAAACCACACTCTTATGATAATTAATTTTCAACCCTGAAACTAGCTCAAAGCAGCGAAGGATCCTTTTAACATTGACTATTTCCCCAATATCAGCCTCACAAAATAGGATAGAGTCATCTGCAAATTGCAAATGAGACACCAGGACATCATTAGCCCCTACCTTTACACCCTTAATTAAATTCATATCTAGAGCTCTGGACAGGAGAACATTCAGGCACTCTGCCACTATAATGAATAGGAAAGGTGAAAGGGGGTCACCCTGCCTCAGCCCTTTTTGGGGAGAGAATTCTTCAGTTGGAGATCCATTCACAAGGACCGAAAGCCTAGCAGTGGAGACACATTCCTTAATCCAAGTAATCCACCTATCACCAAAACCAAATCTGGACAACATAGAGAAGAGGAATTCCCAATTGACAGAATCAAAGGCCTTTTCAAAATCGAGTTTCAAAAGCACACCCTTTCTTTTGGCTTTTTTCCACCCATCAACAACCTCATTTGCTATAAGGACTCCATCCAAAATATTCCTGCCACGAAGGAAGGCAGATTGAGCTTCGCTAATTATTTCAGGCAGAACCTTTCTAAGTCTACATGATAACACCTTTGACAAAATTTTGTACAGAGACCCTACAAGACTTATGGGCCTAAAATCTTCCAACCCCCCTGCATTCTCTTTTTTAGGCACTAAGGTTATAGCTTATACCTTAACAGCTTATAACTTATAACTGTGAATATAAGTTAATTTCTGACTTATAAATTAAGCTTCTCATCTCCCACTCAAAGAATAAGTTGATTTCTGACTTACAAAAAGCTATAAGCTGTATTGTTAAGCTGAACTAAACACATCAAAATAGTTTAAATTAAACTAAAAACTGAAATAAGCTAAAAATAAACTGTACCAAACATGGCCTATATATATGATAGATTGCTCCGGCTTGCCTCACCATCACCAGTCCTATCCCAGAATTACTACCTGTTGAGAGCACAAAGTTCGAAAGCAAAACATGGAACACAAGTTCCACCTCCACCTCCTCCTCAATTTACTACTATGGTTGGCTTTAACATCGTCTAGTTTTTCCAGCGTAGAAACTTTGCGATGTCATCAAGGTGGAGTGTGCGATCACACACAAGCTGCAGCAGGCACAGGAGCTGCAAGTGAGTGTCTCCTATACTTATTTACCTTTTTTTTTTTTTTTTTTTTTTTTTTTTGGGGGGGGGGGGGGGGTGTGCTGTAAAGGAAAAAAAACCTTCAAATTTAGTTTGCTTTGCTTGCTTATGATTTTTTTTCGGAGTTAATTATTCGGGTAGTTGTAATTATTTTGTGTTATTCTATCCATGAAGTTTCAATTGTATTAATTTTGCCATTTAATATTTCATTTGTTCTATAGTTTAATCAGACTAATAACATTCATTTAGAAATTGAACCGAAATATAGAACAAAATCGTCGATTCAAAATGGAACGAACTATTTCAAAATGTCAATCCTCACTCATTTTTTAGAAAAGTGAATGAACTATTTTAAACTTAATTTAATCTAATTTCTAAATAAGTTTTTATCAATTGGACTCAATTGATATATTATCAATAATTCAAGTATAAAATTTATGCAATCACGGCTAAAATAATCAAATTTGACATAAGAGACAAATTACATCAACTATGAGTTTGATTTACATAATTTTTTGTATCATATGATTCATTAGTTCAAACTCCTCATTTGGAATAAACTTTTTTAGTATGACTTTTTGATTATTTGACTATTTTGGTCTGACTAAAAAAGTTGTATTTGTGATGATTTTTAAGAAATTTTTTTTATATAGTTGATTTAATAGTTGTGAGAAAGAAAATAAAATAATTATAATTTGAATGTGATATTTTATCTTATTAACTATTTTAATCTTTTTGTCTTTATTATTTATTTTAGCTAATAAATTACATCCCAAATGAGGCCTAATTTGGGAATTTAACTTCACACTTCCAATTGGATGGAGTTTGTGATATGTATATGACTTTACACTTCACTTATTGATTGGTTACTCACTCTAATATAATTTTCTTGTTTTATTTTTGAGTTCTTTTGCCCTTCGGATATATGATAATAGGTTTACAAGTATTATTCATTTTTATTTCTTTTACTTTCATGCATAATATACAATATATTTATAAATATCTTAACATGTGAATATTAATAAAATCATTTAATTTTTATTTCTTGATTTGGCTGAAGCCTTTGACGTGGAATCATATTTATTATTCAATTTTTTATTTGCAAGATCTATTATTTTGAAATTTTATGCAGATGTGGAGGTACCAGACCTTGATCATATTTTACAACGTAGGGAAAAGCATCATGACAAAAAAGAAGGTAAATTTTACAACTTTAAAAAACTTGAGATACTTACGAGCTAGTCCCGACTTCTTTAGCTAGAAGTCATTAGTAAAAATCTCATTAAGCTATGAATTAGAAATTTATTAGTATAACTTATCCATTTTTATTTTTATTTTTATTTATATGTGTAGTTGTGAGTTTTATTTATTAAATTAATAAATTTATGTTGGGAAATTTATCATTTTAATAACTGTTTATGTCTTAGTAGTACTCATTGATAGATAAATCCGATACATAGGACTATCTGGTACCCATCCCTTAAAATTTTAGATTTCTGTCACTTGGCTATCTCTTTACTTTTGTTAAATGATGTGTCATGTCAACTCATCAATTAATGAACCAGCGGATCTAATTTGATTGCTAACTCGTACATCTCACTAGGAAACGAGGATATACTTGTATGGGCCCAGCTTCTCTCCGGTCCAAATCTGAATTGGACGGTGTTGTCCGGCTCTTTGGGGCCTACTACGGGTTGTATTTCGATAATCTAAACCGTTCAATATGTAGAACTCGTCGAGTACTATATGCCTATAAAATCAGTTCAATATTGATCGGATATCGATAGTTATATGATCAAATCAGTTTTTTATGAAAAAAAATGAACGGCGAAAAAAAAACGGCTTATAAAAAATTGATTTGATCATATAGTTATTGATATCCGATCAATGTGATTTTTTACAGGCATATAGTACTTGACGAGTTCTACACATTTGGTTTAGATTATCGAAGCACGACCCGTAGTGGGCCCCAAAGGGCCGGATAGCACCGTCCAATTCAGATTTAGACTGGAGAGAAGCTGTGGCTTACTTGTATGTGGGTCCAATTCTCTCTTATTAATTGGGATTTTTTTTTTTCAGTTTGAGAGTTTCGTTGTGCTCATTATATATCGTAATTAATAGCTGTGCAATGCATAGGAATTTATTTTTAAATTGAAATTTTAATTTTGAGTGTTAATACTTTATGTGAGAAAATTTTAACAACTGAAAGTCAAATACAAACAGGTTTGCTAATGGTTGATGAAAATTTTTATCACTGTGTGTGATCCTTTGCAACATAATTTCATAAAAATAATTTATTTCATAGTTAAAAATAAATATATTTTCAACCTGAAATCAAATTCTCATTTGTGTTAATCAAATTTACTAAAAATTATGAATTCCGCTTGTATCAAAATATTTTTTTTTTGAAAAAAATGAAAACAACGGAAAAATTTATAATATACAAATGATGACTTGATTATAACTCATGGTGTATTATTTTGGTTATTAATAAAAAAAAACTTTGCTAATTTCTTATATTTTATATTATGGCTAAAGTGGTGCTTCAGGCCTTTAATTATGTTTCAAGTGGTATTTAATTATGATCCAATATAATATTTTTATATAACAATATTTAAGTATTTTATTACACGAAAAAATGATTTAAGGTGGGTTAACTCAAACGTATAATTTATGCTTATATCAGTAAGATCGAAATAGTTATTCACATTGATGCATAAAAAATTGTAATTTCAAATCATAAACAGTG